>JAGFPH010002243.1:41728-76377 GCA_018207615.1 Philaenus spumarius
GGGTTCGGTGAAAAGTTCAAAAATAAAAAAAAATATGTCTTAAATCAAAATAAAATTGTTATATGTGGATTATCTAATAACCATTAATATCTTCAACACCTCCTTTACTTATTTACCTTAAAAACAAAAATCATCGCTCATGTACCACTTATTTTGCTTATACACCTTTTAGGCCTATCGCCTCACTTCAATAATAATCATCACCTACCTTAACTCCCCATAACATCTTTCTTCCAACTTTAACGTAGAACAATATTAATATTTCACCTAACTTCAACTCATCTTATTATCATAACCTTAAAACTCACCTTACTTAAACTCACTTTATAAATCACCTTCACTTGACTCCCATAATCTCAATAAAAAACAATGATCACAATATTTCGATAATCCACATATAACCTCACTTATGCCTAGTCTGCATATATTCACTTGCAATTACCAATTATTCAAAAAATATTTACTAATCAATTTAATTTTCTTAGGGGTAGGGACTTGGCTAAAAAAGTAATGGCAAAATGGATATTCGTGGCCCAATGAAGAAATTCAAGACATCGTGACAGCAACTATTTTGTTTAATCAAACATAATTGAAAAATGAATATTTACAACAAACAATATCAATATCATAGAACAATTGAACATACAAATTGATTAACTATCTACAAATTATGCAAAGTTTTGTGAGCCATAGCTTACAAATGAATGACGCAATAAATGAAAAGTTTAAGTTAGGATGTTACTCAATTTTTTATAATTTTCCAGAATTGCAGACTTTAAAATTTAACCTAATGGCCATTTATTACTTACTGCGTTGTCTATGTCACTGTTTTTTACCTAGGATTTTTGATAATTACACACATACGAAGCACCCTCCATTTCACTACGCGCGTTTTTTACTGAAGCACATTTCACAATTCTTTAAATCGTTTTATCCTCGTAGATATCAAATACTTCTTGTTACCCAAGATTGTAGTAATACAGTCACTGCTCTACTTCATTTTTGTACTATTTTTAATATTCAACTTTTAAATAAATTACACTTTTGTGGTAAATGCAGCTCCCACAACATACAAGACGTACAACGCCTTTTCACGCCATCTTGATTCCTGCTACTGCTTCTAGAATGTTCTGTAGCGTCTCTACTAGCTAGGCTACCTGTTTTTCGTCACGTATACCAGTTGTTTCCCTCTCTCTCTTTACATTGCATCCATGATCACTGTACATACTTTCATATTAAACTGTGCTATGTATTGTCATTATATTTTATTTATTGAACTGTTTATAATTTCGACTACCGTTTTATTATTCGCTTATAACGCACTACTTTTTGAAATAAAGTTTTTATATAGTTCTCACATTTTACACACGATCATATTTTAATATATATTTTTTAAGTCTGCTTTTGTTTTTCCTATTTTTTTTTTATAGTCTGCTTTTATGTTTTATTATTTGTATATATATAAAAAATGATTCTACTGTAATTATCTTGCGTCATTAAGAAATGTAATTATATGAAAATTAAAATGATTAATATTATTTAGTATTGCGTCATTATTCATTTAGACCAAATCTCTGTTCCATTAGTCACTATAGGAAACAGCTGATTCATTTCTTACTTTATTATTTTATTGTTTTCTCTGTGACATGGACATAAGTGTTACATCACGACGGTGCTGAATAGCTGCCTGCGTGTACGAAATATATTTTAGAAATCGTTTGCACTTAAGCTTCCGTTAAAAACATTAACATTTCCGTTTTTTCGAAATTTTGTTGCAAAATTTGGGGGAGGGGTGATCCCGGGGTTTGAGTTAGACCGAGTACAACTTGTTTGGCTTTTTAGAAATATTACGTTACATTTTGGTCGGTTATGTAGTTACGTATATCAGACGCATGGGTTACAGCCGAGCCTAATTTTGGCCAAAATTTTATTTCGGCTAAGTGCCCTTCGGTTGAACTCGGACAGAACCTTACGTTCGGGTTATCTCGGTTTTCCATACATTAAAACACATTCATAAAAATAATTCGGGGGTACTGCGAAGCCTAAGCTCAGTCAAGTCCGGCGTTTTGGTTCGTGGTAAGACCGGTAGAAATAGTGTAAATCATACGCACGGGGTACGGGGGCGCCTACGGTTGGCCTAAGCTTTATTTCGTCTAAGTACGAATTTCGGGGGTTGCGGGAGAGCCTAATTTTAGCCAAAGTTTTATTTCGGCTAAGTGCCCTTCGATTGAACTCGGGCAGAACCTTACGTTCGGGTTAGCTCGGTTTTCCATACGTTATAACACAATTTATAAAAATAATTCGGGGTACAGCGAAGCCTAAGCTCGGTCAAGTCCGTCGTTTTGGTTCGGGGTAAGACCGGTAGAAATATATTACAAGGGGGTGCGGCAACGCCTATGGTCAGCCTAAGCTTTATTTCGCCCGAGTACGACTTTCGGGGGTTGCGGGAGAGCCTTACGTTCGGAAAATACCGGTTTGCTAGTCTTAATTTCTCTAAGTCCAATTCGGATTTACTCGGGGGCGATCGGGAGTGTTCGGGATTATATAATGTAATTTATACTATATTACAAGGGTACTATAACAATTTAAAACTCTTAATTTCTCTAAGTCCGATTCGGGGGCATTCGGTAGTGTTCGGGTTTATATAATGCACTTTATACTATATCCCGACGACACTATAACAATTTAAAGCTAATAATTTCTCTAAGTGACCTTCGGTCGAATTCGGGAACGATCGGTAATGTTTGGGTTGTTATAATACAATTTATACTATATCCCGACGACACTATAACACCGTGCACCTGATGCAAGGTTGCTGACGGATGGTAAACTTATATACTTCACAAAACAGTACATTCTCAACAGAGTCGGCGTAGCTTAACCGCTAGCGCTGCGGACTCGGGTCATGGTGATACCCGGTTCGACTCTCGGCGACACCCAAACTTTTTTCAAAGCAAAAAATTAAATTAAATTAAATATTAATTATTACAAAACAAGATGGCTGCCAAAAAAAAAAGATGGCGGCTCAAAATTCCCCAAAATCTTTAAAAATCCAAAATTCCCCAAAATTCCCAAAATTTCCAAAAATCAAAAATCTTCAAAAATCCAAAAATGTTAGGATAGGTTAGGACACCCAAAAAAAAAACCCAAAATCCAAAAATGTTAGGATAGGTTAGGACCCCCAAAAAAAAACCCAAAATCCAAAAATGTTAGGTTAGATTAGGACCCCCAAAAAAAACCCAAAATCCAAAAATGTTAGGTTAGGTTAGGACCCCCAAAAAAAACCCAAAATCCAAAAATGTTAGGTTAGGTTAGGACTCAAAAAAAGTGGGCGTGGCTTGGGTTAGGAACCAAAAAGACCCAAAAAAACACCCAAAAAAAGGGGGCGTGGCCCAAGGTCAATGACCTTCCCCCACTCCATAGGACAGCACTTGTGGCTCAAGAGAATGGGGCATGTTGGTCAGAGACCCCGGAGCAAATGTTTCATTGGAAAAATAATCTTTAATCAATAATTTAAAAAATATATCTGATAACCCATAAGTTTAATTTCTTTTTTCTAATTTTTCCCGACAGAAAATTCTGCGTTGTCCTCTGGCGCCATTCCTAGTTCAGCACAGAGGGTGTTGCAACACAGCAGTGAAAGGGTTAATATACATTTGGCATTTATAAAAATACTATGTTAATGCTTTAATACTATTAATGATGTTAATGCTTTTTTTCTTTCCCTTCATATAAATTAGGTATAAAACAATATTTCAATGGAGTGTAAGTATTACCTTGTTGTGTTGCGGAGATGGTGGTTGAACAACCAAAGCTCTATACCAATTACCATCTTCACTGAACTTAGCTAAATAAAGTTTGTTCAACACAATGTCTTTGAAGGACGACACTTTGTTTTCCGCAATAACAGTTGGATTAAGTCCTTCTATCAATCGTAAGAGGTGAAAGTATGATTCTGAACGTATCTGTAAGTACACTTCCCCCTTATCTGTTACAGTACTGATGAACACTTCCTTTATCGTTCCTTCCTACAAATTACACACACAAAATAATTATTTCACAAACACATTCATCAACATTTTATATGCAGAACAAAAGCAAGACAGTTCGGTATAAAATAAAGGCGAAAAAAATGTGATTAAAAAAAACTGAAATAAAATATGTCATTATTATGTATAATAATTAAAACATAGAACACATTAAATATAAATTGTCTGACTCCCTTTTCCAGTTTTTTGCTTGGCACGAATTTACCAACAGAAATGCAATAATAAAAAATAAAAAAATAGCCTAAAGTTCTTAAGTTTACCTGCATTCAACATTTAACAGTAGAACGTAAAACAAGGTTGTAGTCTGCAAAAATATCACCCGACGGTCATAAAGTAAATTTATGCCGTTTGCTTTATTAAAAATGCCAGAAAATCAGCTTTTTATTCCAACTACAAAAACATCCATGGTATTCCTCCAGGTTCAAACCAGTGAAATTAAACTTAAGTATCTGGTACGCTTAACCCCTAAACTACAAGGTCACATTTGCAGTCAAGCACTGACACCATCGGAAAGCTCAAAGTGGATGACAGTGACAAAACAAAAAACAAAAATACTGAGTTTTTTTAGTTTGAGTTGTACTACAAACTGTAAGTACAATATAATATATATTGATATGCAGCATTCCTAATATCGTAACTTTAATAAAGAACGTACGTGTAGTCTACAAAGAGATTTTTAAATTCATTTAACCTTCAAAACTTTTCAAAAATAAGTACTGTAATTACAATACGAAAGTATAATAGTATAAGTAGTATAATAAAAGTACAATACTATAGTATTAGATGTGTACGACTGTTATCTGAAACAGCATCCTCCTTTAATTCGGTTAACCGGTGTTTGTTTGACTGTATTATTAACATAAAAAATAGTGCTACTAATCAAAACAAATTTTTTTTAAATGTTATTGTATGCTTAAGACCACACGGGAGAAATTTAAACTTCTAACACCACTTATGAAATGAGTAAGCACAGTGTCCAATTTTTAACACAACTTAAGAAATGAGGAAGCATAATGTCCATTTTTTAACACAACTTACGAAATACGGAAGCACAATGTCCATTTCAGAGGTATTACCAGTTAAACTATACATTGTGTTAACATTAACAGATTAAGCCTATGACATTGGACAATCTGTTACACTTATATACCCAACATTATAAACTACCAATGAGTTCGTGGCCTAATCGGCTAAGGCGTAAAAGACTCTGCTGGTTCGAATCTCGGCAAGACCAAAACTTTTTTCAAACTGACCGAATAGAGCGTTTCACATTAGAGCGTGACGTGATGCGAGACGGTCGTTTAACCTTTTCGCTGCGTCATAATTTTCGTGCACTAAACTAAATATTGCAATTTTTGGCCAAATTTTTTATTTACTTTTTTCTTAGTTTTTATTTTTTAAATATCTTTATTACCCTATTTTCTATCAATATTATATTACAATTTTTCAAAATAATAATAGTTTACAGGTGTAAAACATTGTTTTGTTTTTTCGCTGTAAAACATGGTATTTTCCTTGTAAGATACTGGTACTAAAAACACAATTTGCAGTTTTGTACTCATGTATATATTATTTGTTCTGAAATAAATATTTTATCTTCTGCAATATAAATACAGAAATGTAATATAATAAATATAATTAGTAATACAAATATATATACATAAATTTATTTTCCAACTTACCCCGATAAATCCATAACAAATAATTTATAATTTACTAGTTATAACCTACAAAAATGAGAGTTTAGAGTCACCGATATCACTACACGAAAATTAAAACTAACACTAAAACTATTGAAAGAAAACTTTATATCTATATTTATTATGATTTAGTTTTAAAAGCTATTTATACTCGTAAATAAATAATAATTGTAAACTGAATGAACTAAAAATCACTTGTTAAACAAACAGTAAACAAATCTAGTATCAAGCACATAAACTGTCAACAGTACAACAATGAACAAAGTTAAAATATTTTCTCAGAGAGTGCAGCACATTATGGAGTCTAAAGTGAATAAAGTCGTCTAAAGAAGTTACAGAAATGTTTTTCTAAGGCCGTGAACTAAAGTCGATTTACGCACTCAATGGAAAGTAGGGGTTAATAGAGCGTGACGGTAAATCCAATTCACCCCCAGCAACAAGAAAACTATATACTCTCCTATACACACATGTAAATTTTTTGGATGGACATGGTGCACCTATAGAAGTTTAAACTTCAATAATTTAACTAGTATGTTTACATATTTATTTATGTAGTTTTACTGTTTCAAAGCCCCTGTAGACTGTTTATTATTATTCGTTAAGTTTTCATTATTTACATTATTTTAGATACACATTACTCATTTAATACTAGAATATTAATGAAATAACTAATTACAAGAAAACATAAATACCAAATAAACTTTCACTTGTCACAAATAACTAAATAACCATAATAATTAGCCTACCTACTGCCAACATTATCATAAACAAACTTATTCTTATAACCATTCAGTGATGCCAGTGTTTTTAAATTTAGACAGAATAATTCATGGAACAATTGCAGTTATAAATAGCACTAGAGTTCATTAATAAAGTAAGCTTTTTAAAAAAAAAAACTTATACCTCTATAATAACAGGTTGCAAAAACATTTTAATTTACAAATCCTGCCCTCGATGTTTTAGCCACATTGAAATATTCAAATGTAAGAACTTCAGAAATGAAAGTTTATTATGTATACACCTCAATATTCCTCAAAAAAACAAAAAAATTGACAAAACAATTAAAAACAAAATTTATACATTTTTTTTACTTACACAGGGAAGTTGAGGTTTAGCTCCTTCAATACAAATTCTGTTGATAAGTGTTTCGTTCACATTAATATCTTCTTCTGTCGATGTATCGTACAAAACCATTGACATTATTGCTGTTTCCATATCTCGTACCTGTACATCCGCTACAAATGTTTTGCCAAGAAGCATTTCTACCATGAGGTTATAAGCAACTTTTTCATCTCCATACTCTTCCAACCCGGCCATCTGGCATTGAACTGCCTAGATTGAGAAATTAAACAATTTAATTTACACTACCAACAAATAAATAATACAAACTAACATTTTTTCAGGCGAAAACCTGTAAGGTTGCCAATTGCCTTAAATAGTATGGAGTATGCAATGCTGCTAAAGAAATCACAGAACCAAAACAAACAAAAAATTTATGTACAGCAATTAAAAACAGATAATGTAAAAATGAAATCTATTGAAACTTAGCAATTAAATCTTAAAATCATAAAATATAACAAGAAAAACAGGTAAACTTTGAATGATATAAAATAAATCACAAATAAAAAAACTCTAACCATAAAACATAACAACAACAAAATAACAAAAACAAACCCATCACAATACAAAATTAAATAAATCTTATCTTCTAAAGCGAGAGATAATTGTCTGTCTGCTAAATGGATCTGGAATCTCCGTCTAAGGATTTTTGATTTTTTGATTTTATATGGGGCTTTTGGCCACGAGAAATCGATTAGAAATGGTCACCAGTCTGGGAAAATTCGTTTTCTACGTCTTTTTATTAAATTAAAAAGTGAAATTTGTCCATTTTAAACAATACAAAGCACAGCTGATGCAAATGTTTTCAATGTCATTACAATAAGCATCTGTTTTCTTTCAAACGAAGCACAGCTGATGCAAATGTTTTCAATGCCATTACAATAATCATCTGTTTTCTTTTAAACTGTATTTTATTAGAGGTAAGCCTAATGTTGTATCTATTTATAGTTACCATGGCAACGAATACTTCTGCTAAATAAACATACCCTTTATTTAGTTGTTTAATGTTATAGGCCTAACCTAAACGATGTTCACGGAAATTTGCAATAATAGTTATTGACGTGAGCGAACTAGGCCCTAGGCCTAAATCGATATTGAAATATTAAACTTTAATTTAGGCCTGACTTATTTCTGAGGCATAGCGTTGAGATTATAGTTAATCCTTTAAACTGTATTTTTATTACAGGTAAGCCTAATGTTGTTGAAATCAAAGCCCTGCTTATAATCGAGCTTTAGCTCGGTCTCCTGGTACTAACAATAAAAGTGAAGGTGAAGACGTAAGAATTGCTTTAATGTTTATGATGAGTAAAAATCTATATACAGTAGAGTCCCCGCTAATCCGAACCCTGCTATTCCGAAAATCCACCTATTCCGAACAGAGTTCAGAAAAAATACATATTTTTTTAAACAAAAAAGCAGGAGAAATTAAAAAGATGTTCTTGAAAAAACATACATTTATTGTTATACAAAAAAGTTAAATAACATACACATAGAGCCTAAACTTGATGAAAACACCTGAAAAAAAATTTGAATGAAAACTGGTTTTGTTTCCTTCACGTTTTCCATCCGTTTTGCGGGAAGGAAGCTATCGCAACGAGTGTCCGGTGAAACGGATACCAGGTCCTTTAGAAAGAAGGAAGAATTAGATACAACAGCTAGGCACTAGTAGTCTTGTTGCCACCTGCCGGTTGGGTTCATCCGTTTTTCTCCTCCGTTTTCGTTATCTCAAAGGAATTTTTATTTTTTTATCGATCTTTTTTCAAGACGATGCGGTACTAAACGACAGACTGCTATGGTGTAAACCTACACTAAGACGAGGTCAAGAGCATTTGCAGCAACTGAGTGCGATATGAGTTCAGTTTGAGCATTCATCCCTCCTCGCTTTCCTCCGAGCCGTTCAATGCTGTATAGGACTGACACTAGCAGATGTCCCCGCACTTAATTAAGAAGTATGCCGCGTATGCCTTAAGACGTCAATACGTTGATATTATTCATCAATTCCACCTATTCCGAATTCCTGTTCTTATATTATGCCTTAACAAAAATAACGAAGTTTAGTTCACCAGCTTCTAGATTGTGATACACAAAAAAAACTTAAACCCAATGTAAACCCCTTTTCTAAAATATTATAATAATAAAAACGATGGTTGACACCATTTCTCCCCAACCCATTTAATTTTATTGAAAGGTCAGTTCTATGAGAGTGTTGGATGATCTCAGTTGGCCTACGATGAGAAAATACAGACAAAGAAGTCGGCGGCCGACTCACACCCTACAACTGTTTTTAGAAAGTCTCTTTTGTTTTCTTCATTTTAGTGGTCATTAGATACCTACTAAATAAACTTGTACCACAAGTACGTTTTGTTGTTTTTAAGTTTCGTTCAATATGAGTGTTTGTGTGTGGAGAAAGGCAGATGAACGGAAGAAAGTGACTGTAACAATGGAGCAAAACCTCCAAGCTTTGTATGTTAAAACAAAGGGGAGTACAGGCTCAAGGATATGTGTTCTGCCAATGGGGAAGCACTCTCAGTTTTAAACAAAAGTTACAGTTTCATAGGCTCGGACGCATGAATAAAGAAATCTGTACACATTCAGACAGCCAGGTAGCTTTGAAAGCTGTGAACTCGTACAAGTCCAGGTCGTAGCTGCTGCCATGCAGGCTGTTGTTGATTGGGCAAGACTGGAGGAGGATGAGTAAACTCTCACTGCTTGACCCATCTAGACAAATTGCATCTGACATCCTTACGCTGAGCATGTGCAATGTAAAAAAAAAAAAACGATGTTAGCGGTCATTACAGGACATGGCCACTTCAGAAAACACATGCAAAGAACGGGCATTTTCACCAGAGACAGAGATTCCGAATGTAGGAAATGTGGAATGCAAGAGGAGACCGGAGATCACCACATCTATGAGTGTGAGAGGTTCAAACAGGTGAGTTATGAAACCTTTGGAAAACTAAACAAAGGACATCTTCGAGGAAAACTTCGTCAACAGGATTCTTCGGTTCACTGAGCTTATGACAGGAGAAACTAGGGAGGCTCAATAAGCCCTTGAACGTAATAGGCTGATGTGCACAAGGATAGACTGATCCACCTTAAGATTAAGAAGATCCGGACAGGGTCGGTCCCACCTGATAAGGATTAACGAGACTCTACTGTACATGTTTTGTTTAGGTGTTGTAACTATAATATGTATGTTTGAGTGCAAACAGCAAAGGACATCAAAATCCCTCTTAATAGGTGCAGCTAGTGCACCTTTTGTACATACTAACTGACTGAAAATAAAATTAATAAAATAATATTTGTTTTTTAAGTTGTTATAATATTATGCTTGCTAGGCTTAAATTAACTAAATTACAAGAGAAAAAAAAACATAGAGCAAGACGGGATATACATTCAGGACCTTAACTTTTCTTGTTAATGCTCTAACCACTAAGCTACCCTGATCACACCCAGGGCTCTATAACAAGGGCTATACCATTTTGCTCATTTACGGTGACCCGATCGCCTATGACGTCACTGCAATGTCAACTGCAAAGACTACCAGCGGACACTTTGTGCGCGCTGTCGTTTACTCGCTGTTGTAACTCGACCGAAAAGCTTCAGTAAAATAAAACTTAGATATTCTTGATAAAGTATGGATTCTAACAGTATAAAAAACTTTTATTTTAACAGGTATTTCAAATTTTAATAATTGAAAATATTTGAGAATTACTGACTGACATGGAAAAGTTACTAAGCGAGGATATTTTTTATTTTTGGGGTACAAACAAACTTCCAGCAGGAAAGTTGTAGCCAATGAATTGATCTAAACTTTTCAATTCACCGATTTGTGATAAAATGATTACATCATTATGAAATCGTATTTAAATGAACACGAGGTGGTGAAGCGCTGCCACTCCCGGAGTACTGTTGTTTGATACTGGAATATTTACATCCTTATCCATTACGTTTATGTACATATTGTTATTTTAAGGTAATATAGTAAATCACTTGTCCCCAGGTAATTATGCCAGCTAGAAAAAAGTTATCATTTTATTTTAACATAAACTAATTATAATTTATAATTAAAATTTGATATTATTGAAGTGGACACAAAAAGTTGAAGTTGGAGGTTAACGTTTAAAAAATAATATCATTATTACGTACACTCAAAGAAATAAAATTAGTGATCAATGTTGGAAAAAGAAAATGGTAATTACGTTAAAAAAATGAGTTTAATATTTAATTAAAAGAATTACTTTATAATAAAGAAATATGCTGTCTTTTATTTAATTTGTTCATTGTTGTCTAATTCTTTCTAATTTCAAAAGAAAAAAATATCATTAAAACATTGAAGAAAAGACTGGTCGAAAAATATCCCAATGTATGTCTACAAGCAATACATGTTTACGCACGAGTGCGAACATTTATAAGAATTAGACATGTAAATAAAGATATAGTTTCAAAAAGGAGCGAGGATAAAAAAGTTATAAAGTGGCTTCAGTCAAAGAAACATTTAAGTACTCCGCAAATTAGACAACAATGAACAAATTAAATAAAATACAGCATATTTCTTTGTTATAAAGTAATTCTTTTAATTAAAAAATATTAAACTCATTTTTTTACGTAATTACAATTTTCTTTTTCCAACATTGAGCTCTAATTTTATTTCTTTGAATAATAACATTATTTTTTAAACGTTAACTTTTTGTGTTCTTTTCAATAATATCAAACTTTAATTATAAATTATATTTAGTTTAAGTTAAAATAAAGTGCTTACTTTTTTCTAGCTGGCATAATTACCTCGGGACAAGTGATTTACTATATTACCTTAAAATAACAATATGTACATAAATGTAATGGATAAGGATGTAAATATTCCAGTATCAAACAACAGTAATCCGGGAGTGGCAGCGCTTCACCGCCTTGCGCTCATTTAAATACGATTTCATAATGATGTAATCATTTTATCACAAATCGGTGAGTTGAAAAGTTTAGATCAATTCATTGGCTATAACTTTCCTGCTGGAAGTTTGTTTGTAACCCAAAAATAAAAAATTTCCTCGCTTAGTAACTTTTTAATGTTAGTCAGTGATAATTCTCAAATGTTTTCAATTATTAAAATTCGAAATACCTGTTAAAATAAAAGTTTTTTGTACTGTTAGAATCCATACTTTATGTAGATTAAGAATATCTAAGTTTTATTGTACTGAAGCTTTTCCGTCGAGTTACATCAGCGAGTAATCGACAGCGCGCACAAGGAGTCCGCTGCTGTAGTCTTCGCAATTGGCATCGCAGTGACGTCAGAGTGGGACTGGCGTCACAGTGCCGAGATCAAAGAAATGGTATAGCTCTTGTTATAGAGCCCTGGATCACACCAGACAATGGTTGATGTTGTCTCACTTGTATGGTTTACTTCATGTTGATTTTAGTACACCAATATAATCATACATAAATCAACATAATTATACAAAAGACACTGAAATTAATCTTAATTCTATTTGCAGCCAAAGGTCTTGTTATTTAATACAAGTGAGATAACATCCACCAACAAATGGTGCAATCAGGAAAGCTTAGTGGTAAGAGCATTAGTATTGAAAGCTACAGGTCCTTCCCAGTCTTAGTCTAAGTTTTTCACTTGTGATTTGGTTAAGAAATTATCTTAATGTTATGAATTTATGTCTCTGCAATCCCTTAATTGTTTCCCTATATCTACAGTAATATTTCATACATCTATTGTACAATGGTAATAAAACCATATAACATTTTTATATTATAATTTATATAATATGTTTATAAAGTGAAGCCTTAATTTTGTGTTTCCAGAATTTACAATTTTTTACGGCGGTCCTGACAAAATGCTGTTTTACAAGTTATCAATTCATGCAATTAACTCCATTTAATTTTCCGGAGCTAACAACAGTCAGCTTAAGTTTTTTTCATGGAATTTCACCATGATATATTAATTAAGTTTTAACGCCGGTATTTCATGAAATTGGCTTAAATAATTGTATTAAGTCTCTTGCTGACATTTGATGTTGCATTTTAAATGAGGTTTTAACACTGATGTTTCATAAAATTAATGCATATTATATTCGGGCATCGATTTCTTTCGACAAAATTTTCCTTTGTATTTATATTATATGTTTAAAGCCTGTATTTAAGTCATGATAATACAATGGTTTTTACATTATAATCATATCCAGCTAACCTTAACACATTATAAATAAATATTGAGAATTTATACTTGACAGAATAAAACTTGAACACAAATAGTTTGATTATAATAACTCCTGCATCACTGAAAATAAAGACCTTGTCGTTGATACAAGTTTGAGTTAATAAACGTGTTAGTTTTGAGACACTGTGTTCAAGTTTTACTCTATCACGATAACATGTTAAAGACAGGTAGGTACATTTATTTCAAACAAAGATTTTATTCTCTATAAAAACTGTTTACATCCCCATGATTTAAACTTTTTTGTATTTTCCTCTAAAAGTATAAAATCAAGATTTCACTGTTAATGTTTTTTTGTCCAACAGGTACCAACTTAGTGCGCCTATCTTGAGTATTCAATGCTTAGGCCTATATTTTATTTGTTCAGTATTAAAATAGTATTTCATATGACAGGTTAAGGGCCTAGAATATAGGGGCAATTTTATTGTTTGATATAAGGTAAAGAGAAATTAATCAATTCAACTCAATAACACAGAACTATTGCTTTTAACAAAATAAATACCCTACTGAATATACTTTATTAGTAACTGTTGCAGTTAGGCCTACTGCCTACTTATAAATAAAACCTAATCAATTAATGTATTCTTTCTACAGTATTTATTGATTTATTTAAATTTATGTTCTCATTACTGGCACAAATAAATACATAGTTATATACTTACTTGTCTCGGAAGTGAAAAGAATTTTTTGTCCAGCTTAAAAAGTTTATGAAATGGAAAATCATCAAATTCACCATGATCAATAAGCCAACAAAGAGCTTTGTCGTCATTAATCTCTTGTACACATACTCGATACCAGGTGTCTTCGAATGGAGCTGCATAGTAATATCCAACTTCAGGAGTCTCTACACTATCATTAGCGGTTGCGTTCAAATAGTAGACCTCCATATCAGTCGTCATGTTTTCATATTCTGTCTGCAATGAAAATCATACCAAAAGATTATTAAACCAACAACAATATTTATAACTAAGAACTAAATATTAAAACCAATAAAAATATTTGGAGATTTTTGGGTTTGTAGAGTATATTATACAGTCAACACTGAAAAATTCAAAATTCCGCTAACTCGAAATCCTCAATATCACAAATATTTACCAGTTTCCTTGATAAAAAGTTAATAAATCCAAAAAATATATATGACAATAAATCAAAATAATTTTTGAGTGACATTTTTCGTCTTTAAAATGAAGGAACAAAACAATAACCTCTGTATCTCGCAGTTACAAATTTTATTTGAATTCTTTAAATAAAATACCTATACAAGCCGAAGGTTATCTGTACAAGTTAAAGGTTACCTCTATAAGTCTGTACCAGTTAAAACATGATGATCAATCACCATATTCACGAACTCCTGTTGCCTAACAGTTGAGATTAGTATTATTTGTTTCTCCTAATTAGTTTACCTAACCAATTTTGTAGTATAAATATTTATAATTGATTTTGTTTTGCATTTGTGCATTAACCATTAATTGGCTGATGTCTATTATTAATCTACTTATTAGAATTGAATGGATTTAATTACAAAATGAATAAAACTCAACATTTTCAATAATAAACCCTGTATATAGGGTTCTATAGGGTCTACAAGATTATGAAAATTAAATTTCTCTACTTTCAAGGACTATTGAGGACTTTATTTTCTACCAATAAGTATTTACATTTAAATATTTAGTCCTTAGAAGTCTTAACAAAACCTGAAGAAATAAAAATAAATTCATATTAATTAGGGATGGGTAGGTTCCATTTTTTTTTTCGGTTCTCGGTTTTCGGTTCTAGAGTCAAATCGGTTTTCGGTTCCCGGTTCTAGAGTCAAATCGGTTCTTGGTTCTATTTATTATTCAAGGAATTTAACAAGAATTTAAGTGTAAAGTATAAGATTTAATTTGAACACTGAAATGATTATGTATGTTATTTACAGATAATTAAAAAAAATTGGGTGTGCGTATGACGACACAATAGAAGTGAAAACTTCTATGCGAATTTTACAGCGTGTAAAATGAATATTAATTAACTACTGGATTTTATTAACATTTTATTTCCTGGTTAATGAATAAATAAAATAATTTTACAATTATTTTCAAATTTTTTGTTCAGTTTGCTTTTAAAGTCTGGGGACCATGATCAGTGCTCACTTATTACACCCAACAAAATTAATGAGCTCCTGAAGGTTTTGTATATCGCCGTGAATTACCCTGTGTATATAAAGTTTTTAATGACACCTGAAAACGTGTTTTGGGGACCATGATCAGTGCTCACTTACTACACCCAACAAAATTAATATTGCATTGTCATCGGTCCTTGATAAGTGTACAAAGTTTCAAATCAATCCGACGTTTAGAAGGGGGTGAAAATCACGTCGTGTTCTGGGGACCATGATCAGTGCTCACTTACTACACACAAAAAAAATTAATATTGCATTGTCATCGGTCCTTGTTCTTCGTATATACTATACACAAGGAAATATATATAGAAGTTTTCACTTCAATAAAAGTATTCAGCTAAGTTAAATTACAGACAAAAAGTCACTCTCAACGGCCATTATAAAATATTGCCACACTTTCGATGCCATTGATGAAAAGACTAGCCTACTCCGGTTAAGTTTCCACAAATCCTCAACTAACTAAACTTAATCAAATTAATATGTTAATTCAGTAGAGCGTCGATTATCTGAAAGCAGAAATGTACTGTAAATAAATAAGTACATTACAGTACTACACGTAATAATTCTAAATTTAAAGTTTTTTACTCGCATAATCAGCCGAGTTGTAAACTTCAGGGAGTTTGTGCGCTCAACGGAACAGCGGTCGCTGTTGAGTCAGCCGAGCGCATGGCCGCCCGCTGCTGTCAGTCGTTAGTGAGTACACAGTGAATTTAATTACCCGAACAAATTGATTATCAGAAGTCCCTCGGTCCCAATTTGTTTCTAAAAATTGGCGCTCTTCTGTATTAACTAATGCAGTAACTAAAACAAAATGAATAAAACACTGCACTAAAACTGAATACTGTACGTATTTACACACAGCGTTATTAACTTGATATTACTTTGTTCTAACAAGTTGTTCAGACTTCGGCGGGACTAAACTGACGCCGTCGAATGAAATTTTCGATAATTGAAGTTCCGATTATTTCTGAACTCATTCGAATTGAACGTTCAGAAGCAAAACGTATAATATTCCGAGCGTTAACGCAAACCTAGTCAATCGTAAAAAAATATTATGCCTAATCGGATTCCGAATAATTTTATTTGACACTTTTTCTTGCGTAATTATTTTAATCATTTATTTTTTTTTTTTTTTAACTTTTATGAATAATAAAGGGATTATTGATTGTTATAATCACTGATAGTAAAAAAATAATGATTTAGGAATAAATATTAATTTAAGAATAAATATTAATTTACAAAGGCTACATTATCTGATGAAATGAGTGCATCAAACCGGCATTCACGTCCACCATCGCCACACGATCGAGCTAAATTGCAACGTATGTCGCGTTCAGATAAACTAACGCGAAGAGTTTAGTTTTATAATAACCGAAAATGTGTGAATATTCTTTTTTTCTCTTTTGTTTTGTACCACTATGAAGGGGTCGTTTCAATTGACGAATTCACGTCAATATTCGACATCAATCGGGTCCGGTTCTAGAACCGACTTTTTAGCTCATCGGTTCCGATTCCGCAAAGAACTGGCGGAACCGAGAACCGGTATCGGGAACCGACCCATCCCTAATATTAATCCTACTGGTTAGATACTTAATTGAATTATCTTAAAACATAACAAAAGAGTATATATTTAAGTTTAAAATTGTACATTATTGATCAGCTCTGTAAATTATGATATAAAAATGTGCTGGTAAGTAAAACGTACTAAATTTGAATGGTTTGAGAAAATAAATTAATGATCCGGATCTGTGTTTTAAAAGATCTGTAAATAGACCAGCTTGCTTGCTCAGTTTTGGTCTGGTTCAAATGTGTGTAATATAAATATCAGTAAAGTGAATGAGACTAATTAAAAGAAATGTGTAAAAGCTCCGAACTTTGAAACAGTTTTACACAAGTGCTTTGCAATATCACATGCAGTACGGTTGTACCAAAATTAACGAAGCAATTGAAGCAGCAAACTAAAGTTTATATTTTGTCCGGCAATTACAAGTACACTTTAGTGAGCTCACGCAACAAATTGTGACTTTAGAGACTGGTCGACATCTTGATATATCAAATTGCAGAAATATTACTACAATAAAAAAAGAATTGTCGTTAGTTCAATGATAAACGCTAAGCTCTTTCAGCAATTGTAACGTTAACAAATTAGCAATCATCACTTAAGACTGTTAAGAGTCTTGATGTTGTTACAAGTGGATTCCACTCTTTACTACATTCTACAAATAACATGATGCTTAAATCTAAGCTAGAGTATTTTATAACAAAACAGAGAATACTTGTAATGATTAGAAGACAAATTTTACAATAAGTGATTTAAATTCTACAAATATATTGCAACTAAATATTGTGCTTTGTGTTGTTATTAAAATGGAGTTCTACCAAGTCACTTTGGTCAATAGTATATATAAAGCCTTTTCAATTATTTTGTATATTTTTTTTTTAATTCCTGACAATATTCTCTCTCATCCCCTTTTTGTTGTTATAATATAAACTTAAAAATAATGTATTAATAAATGAATTAGAAAAATTTAAATTCTTACACTATATTCATCTCCAATCAATCTTGCCCAAACTTCTGTTGTAGAGTTAACACAGGTGATGTAAATAGACCAATAGTTATCCTCAGGAAGAGTGATCTCAGAAACATAAAGCACTTCCTGCTGGGCTTTAGACTCAACATATGGTGTCATTGGATTGTTGTATTGGGCCTGAAACATATTAATAAACAAATTCGATTTAGAGATCCATCTAGCCTAGATAAATGATCTTTTACATACATTAAATATATTTGACTATATCAAAGACCACGAAAGAATACCGTTGAGGGACGGGCTTGTGTACACTGAGACCTTGAACGCTCCAATCGCCTTAGTGCGACGTTGGCACGTTCTTCCCGCGCTTCTAACTGAAAGCGGCTGACTCAAGGCATTTATAATTCTTTAAACTGTGCGTTCAAGCCTCGAGCGGTAAATACCAGGAGTGTTCGAGGCTAGTAGATATGGCAACGCTGCGCGCCCATTTTATTGGCCGCCACGCAACGGTATTCTTTAGTGGTCTTTGATATAGTGACGTTTAGTTTAATATCAACTTCTATCAAAGCGAGTGTACATACGAGCTTGTGTGGAGTAACATTTAAAGAAGAAATACCTATTCGTTTAATTTAATAATATAACAGTTGATTTCACTCATCATCTGTAATACGCAAACAAAACCTAGCGTAGATTATACTTTGGGGTTATGTTTACACTTCAATCAATAATATAGCCTATAATATTAATAACTTCTAAATCATTTGCTCTATCAATATGAAAGAAAAGGCAATTAAAAGATAATAGTTTTATCTTTCTTTAAATGTATATTATAATATACATAAATATTCCTACAGTTTTATAGTCCTTATAATTGTACACATTTACCGAGTTAAAAATCCCCGTCTGCATAGTTAGGTAGGCCTAGATAAAGTGTGTTGTTTAAATAGTATTTTGTATAAATGAAGTATTTCTGATATGTAATTAATCCGCCTGTGATTTTTCACGGGGATTTCCCAGTATTTGATATAAATCGTGGTTATTAATATTTATTGTTGGATAACTGAACTATTTATTGTTGGTTAAGGTTAAACTGAATTATATGTAGAATTGGCTTTTGTAATTTTAAAAGTTCCTCTTGCTGTTATACAATAAAAGAAGTTCTAACCATTGCTACTTAAAATACGAAAGAAAGTGCTACATAAGAAAGTGCCACGATTACCTGAAAAATAACAATATTACAGTAATCAGTATAATAAAGTCTAATATTCATAGCTTCAAACAATGAAGCTTCAAACATTTGAAGTATATTAATTTGAAAAATTACAATTTGTAAACAATCCACAGTCTCCAATGTAATATTATATAGCCACAGTCGCCAATATTATATTATATACGAGGTGTAATAAAAAAATATGGTGAATGAATTTTTACATCCATTGATCTAATAAGTCCGATAGCCTGATCTGCTGAGACAGACAGACAGTGTCAAGTTTTAACACGTACTGACCTGTCAGTCAGGTTCCAGAGCTGCTAGAGTGAGGTCATGTTTACTGTGTCTGTCGTGCATCGTGGATTTCGAACAACGCATTAACATTTAAGTTTTGTATCAAGTTGCAGAGAACGTGATTGCAAATAAGGAGAACTAGCAAGTCCGACAATGATATAAATTGAGTATCTCTCGATATAAAGTATTGGTATTATCGAGAATCGACCTATCCCTAGTTTATGACCTGCAAAAATCTTTAATTCTATACGATATCTTTCTGCAGCCCTCATTTTCGTTCTGCGAGAATGTCGTGCCGTCACTCGTTGTTCTGCTTTGGGGGCAGCTGATGTGTAAAATTTTATGTTTTCTTATTATATTCTATATTTTATAGGTTGCGCAACAGCAAAGTTCAGAAACATCATATTTTGTGTTCTATGAATATAAGTTTCATTAATCATTATCGATAAATTTGTTTAACGGTTCTTAAGAAACTATATGTGTACTTTCATTTCTATGTCTAATTTCACTACACAGTTTCAAAGTATCCCTCAGCCAACGAACTCACCGCAAGAGACTACATAAAGTTAAGTATAGTAAAATAATCAAGTTAAAATTTTGTTATTTAAAATTTTTGTTCCTTCAATACATTTTTTATTTTTGTTGTTTGTAATCAATGTGGCATACATTAATAACTGTCATACATTCAGCATTTCCTGACCCACACTGCAAGTTATAGAAAACAAATTAATACTTATTTCTTAGATCATTAAATAAAAGAGCAAGGACTCGCACACAAATTTAAGCCTCAAAAATTAAACTTTAAATCTAATCAGATAAAAATAGTATTAAAATTTAAAACAAATTAATTGTGCATCACTGATTATTTATTAAATCTTTTGGTTGATTAAATCGACTATCAGCTACAAATCAAAATATTACCTTTTGAAAATTTTTGAAACATTGTTTTTCCTTTTTTGGACTGCGCGAGGAAAGTGTACAATCGGGTAATTATTTATAAAGATAAACAATTAATTGCGGCAAGCGTAATGGCAACACAACACGGTACTTACCAAATTTTCCAAGGAAGGTAGATTTGGTGTAATGATGACTTTATTTTCCGAAACATTAGTCATGCTAACATTAGGGCAGCTAGTCAGAATGGTCAACCAATCATCAGGTACAGTTTCATGAAACATCTTCTTGTAAGTATCAAGAACCATGTAGGACCAAAGGCCATTCGTATGGGGAGAAACAAGCTGAAAGAAGTAATATAATTAATTTTATCACAACTAAAACTTATTGTAGGAAGGTAAAACCATTGAAGTAATTGAATCTACTATAAAGTACTGTGTTTTCTGTAAAATCGTTTACATAAACATTTTAAATTATTGTGAATATATAATCTCATAATTACTATTGTTTATAAGGATATATTTCTTCTCCACAAAATTAATAACTACTTGTTTACCTAGGGCATTATTCCCATCAGAATTTATCGGTTCACGTGTCTTTTTCATCAGTACTTCGAATTCAAACCATTTCTTGAAGTGAAGTTTTTTTAAATGCACTATTTGTCATAGCTGATTTTTTTTTTTTTTTAATTAAAAAGACTCAAATGACAGTGATACAAACACTTTTTTCAAATACATTAAAAGGATTGTGTGAAAGGTTATTTAAACATTTGCAAGTAAAGAAAATAGTCACTTTTCCATATCTAAAAAATAACAAAATACTTTTTGTATCTTCAACTTTTTTATGGATGAAGAACCTTAATTCTTATTCTCGCACATTCAACAATAACAAAAATGCTAACCAAAAACGAATTTTCATGGCCAAGCTTATTAAACAAAAGTTATGAAATCTTCAACAGGTATATTTTTGGGCGAGTATGCATACTCTTTAAGATTTCACAACATATGCATGTAAAATAAATAATCTTTAATACCTTGTCCTAACTGGTTGGCGTATCAAATTACAATGTCACGGTAAAACTATGAAATGTAAGTAGTTTCTCAAAAAATATATATCAGGTAAGTTTTGGGAACACTTTATATTCAATAGAAGAATTCATGGGACCCACCTTTTGAATGACAAAATTTTTAAATATAACTTATGTAATTTTGTAAATGATAATAATGGCAAGACTTTACAATGTATCACCTTGTCGAATAGCTGCTAAATATTTTATTTTAAGGCGAAAAACCTGATCAGTCATCATAGTCAGGAAATCAGAGAACATTTACATAATGCTCTTAAATTAAATAAATAAATTGATTTAGATATCTACAATCACACACAGGGACGAAAATTAAACATCCCATTATTGCTAGTTAGCAATAAAAATTGTAAACATCAACAATAACATATTTAAACATTTACAATAACAACTTGTTACATTGCTGTAAGGGGCCCGGTTACATAACAGTGAATAAAACTTTAATTAAAACTACATAACCAGGTTATAAATCCTAACAAGGCATTTATGATAAATAAAATAACAAGACAAAACTACAAGTATTTTTCCATGTTACCAATCACATTCAAATGTTGGAGAAATTCTAACACCATGTTAATGGTCTGGGTGTCATCACCCAGCATCCTCTGTATTCAATTTGGTAGGCAAAACCTCATACGAATTTATTTAATTTTCCACACCCTAAAAGAAGGTGCTTGATAGAAAGAAAATGAAGACCGTGAGGACAAAGTGGCGGATTCCCATGACGCATCAGAAACCCGTGGGTAAACACGGAAGATGCTAAATGAATTTTTTTTTAAACAAGATTTTGGCTTTATGCATAATACTTTTATATTTTGTGTTTTTCACTTCTATTACCAAGTGTATTTATATTTTTTCTTTCTAGTTAGCGAATTTCCATAGGAAAAATGAGCTATTGCAGTGGCCCTTATGGTAAGACCCAAGGTCGGGAGTAGCAAATGAGCATCGATCATGGTCCCCAGAACACGATTTGGGGTGTTGTTAAAAATCATTTATATATATGTGTTCGCACTCTAGCGGCCACATTTTAAGTACGATTTGGTCCAAATTTGGTACACATGTTGGTTGTCTCCGTCGCTCGAACGAGTTCATTAGCCAAAAAAATCCAACAACTGGAAGCACATTTTTTAACCGAAAGTAACTATTTTTAGAGATTTCACCTACAAGAATTAAATTTTTTTATAGCTTTTTCTAAAAATATAAATGTAGGATGTTATTCTGCACATTTGTTTTTTTACGCGACCTTATAGCTCGCTTGGTTCCCCCAAAATCGATCAAAACGTAAAATACCATAAAAGTACCCGGTTCAAAGCCATGTGGTGGATTTTACCATGGGCTTGGCGTGCGAAGCACGCATTGCATTGTGTACTGAAAATACTCCCAATATGCGGAATGGCGTTCGAAGCACGCAATACTTTGTGTATTGAAGATATACTCCCAATATGCGGAATGGCGTGTGAAACGCGCAATGCACTGTGTATTTAAAATACTCCCAATATGCGGAATGGTGTGCGAAGCATTTTGCAGCTGTTCAACACCGTCATGAATAGACCTATTTCCCAAATTGTTGGTTGAAATCCTAAAACATAGGCCTATAAACTTAATTTTTGAAATTCGCTCAACTCACGTCAGCGGTTCAGCTGCGTGGTCGAATTATTTTTATCTTGCATATACTTATCCACAGGTTTTTGTTGTACAATAATTTATCCAGATGCTCTAGTTGTTTTTTTTTTTTTTTTATACATATGGTTTTGATGTAAACCCCACTTTGATCTGATAAACCAGTTATTATCCAAGATAACAATATAGCATCAGCATAATAACATTATAGAAAATGTATGTATGTTAATTGTGCATGAGTGAAAGACAAGATGCTAGGATGATAGTGGATGTTAGGGGATGGAGAACAACAGCTCTTGACACACAGATGAGGGAGGAAGAAGATATGTAAAGTTTGTGTATTGTTTGTGCTAAATGTTTTAATACCTGGCGGTGAACAAATTAATGTGGGAAACACATTTCATATACAAAATTGAAGACATTTTCAAACAATTGCTGGACCTGAGTTGCATCACAGATATTTACAGGAGTGTCACCACTAAAATTGAATTGCTGACCGATTAAGCTGAAATTTTTTAATTAGATAGGTAATAGCACTTAACAAAATTGAAGAGCTTATAATAGTAAAGATCTAACAGGCTTAAGGTTGCAGGTTCAAATCCTAATTTGAATGTGTTCAGTTTGTTGCTAATATTCTTACCAATCTTTTTAAAGAACCAATATCAGCTTAGATTTTAAATTTTAACACAATCATTTATTAAACAAAGAAGATTGTCATTTCAGCGACAGGATTCAACCAGTGACCTTCAAATATTTGTAACCGGTCACCTGTGACACTGAGAAATATTAGTTTTACAGTGGTAAAAAACTACTTGCATAACAAATTCCAGCTTTGTAGCATTAAGGGATTATCACAAAATTAAATATATTGTTTCTTTAATGATTTCACAATACTGTATTTTTAAATTACAATTTTAAAATATCAATACAGTAAGGGTGTACAAAATAAAATGAAACATTATTAAAAGAAAATTAATAAATAAACATTAAATCATAATAAATAATAAAAACATACTATTCGGAATAACATAAACATACAATTATTGTATCTTATCGAAGAGCTGACTCGGGAATAAAAACCTGTACTATCACATATATTATTTCTCAAGGCCATTTTTTTGTCGGTACGCCATAACTTCCTTAATACATCATCAAATTACATGAATGAGGCATCATTTTAAAGCTTTCCTTAACTGCTACACCGGAAAAATATACAAAATACAATTATACAATAAAAATAAAGATTCCGAAAGTAACAGTGATGTAAGATCAATTAAGTTATAGGGATATTTTCCTGGCGTTGGCAACAGTGATGATAACAATACCCAGCTGGAGAGCTGCCGTTACGCCACTACATTGCTATTTACATTGAAGCACTAAATACGCACTATACGATACTAAACATACGGTGTGTACTTTAATTAAGTGGGATTTAAGTAAGTTAGAATGCGAATGCTTCCACGGGTCAGCTAGTATCTTCTAAAAATTACTTTAAAGGACGCCGCCTTACCCACCCATCCAGAAATACATAATATACTGCACCATCCTTTTATGACTGACTTTAAACTCGTAATTCTTGGAGCACAGTAATAAGTCTCAATTATTCATAAGTCCAAAATTCACCCATACAAAAACATCCTTTCATACATATTCACATTCATTACACTAAAAACCACCATCTCTTGGATTTACACTATTATTTTGAAGAAGAAATCCATATTATTGAGATTAATTAAAAACACTTTTAACATTTTACTAAAGTTTCCAACACCAGTTTATCAAGTCCAATGCAGTTGTGATGGACATTACAAAGGGGAAGCAGGGCTCGGAACAGGAGTAAAGGAACACTTAAGAGGTGCAAAAAAGTCAGAAACTTCAGCATTATTTGACCATTCCACCACAACATCACAAACAAAAGCGAGTAAAAGAATGTTTGTCAACGTAAAAGTATTAGCTAGCTCATCAAATTATCACAAAAGAAATGTTTTACAGGCAAAAGAAATAAGAAAACATAAATACATTTCTTAGAAACCCGTTATTTAGAGAATAAAAAGCCAATGCAGGATAGAATCAACAACTGTCACAACGAATTATTGCCCGACAAAGGCATAAATGGTTCACTCCCAGGATTATACAACTTTATCGCTTGACTTGACATTTGTTAAGCTTCGATAAGTTACACCTGTAAAGTGCCCGAGACATCGACTACGTGTAGACATAGTGACACAGTGGCTCTCTGAAGACCAAGAACGTGATAATAATGTTTGTGATCCTGGAAGTCTAGCTCTCAAAATCAACTCTAAAAAGTGTTTAAATTTTAAGTAAGGTTTAGCACAAATATATAAAGATCATTAGATGTTTTATCCGATGATTATGGGATCAAATATATTTTAGTATTACTCAAAATGTATATTTCTATCTCCCTTGTGCCAATTACTTGGGTTCAAGGGACTTGTACCGCATTTTAAAAACAGTGCCTCTCTATGCTCTGGTAGTATTAGTTTCTCTGTTTTAAATTGTGAATCATTTTAGTTTGGTAGATTTAGTTTATCGCAGAGTTCCTGTGCTGCGCTACAGTTTACTTGATTTTTTTGTGATATTCATAGCAACATAGATTGTTGTGTAAAATATTTTCCTATCGTAGAACCTAACACCCAAGAGGCACATACATAACGAATTTAGAGTAGGTACGTTTGGAAGAAACTAAATTGAATCATTTTGCACTTTTTCTCAATTTCAGAGTTGGACACGGAATTGGAAAGAATCATTTCTTAGCGAGCACCAAAGACCAAATGAGCCCTACCTACTGAACTTCAGGTCTGTACAAAAAGTGGATCTGTAGATTTCAAAATTATTTACTTGGCTTAAGTGTATAGTAGGAAATATGTGTTTATTTTTCAAATTTTCGTTCCGGTAATTTGTGTTGCGATAATCCAACGTTCCTTGTAATTCGAGCCACAAATAGTGCCTTCAATACAAGAAATACCATAGAAACAAACTTTTCCCGCCACTGCCATATTCCTCACCCGAATCTTACAAGGTCGCTCGACACCAATCCGGGACTGTCTAAAAGTAAATCAGTCCTACTACTGTATTGTGTGTGAGCATGTATTTACATTTGTTTTTTCTAGGCTGTAGTTTATTGTGAAACATTTCATTTAATAAGTGGAAGTGTTTTATGCGTTTTTTTTTTTACTTTTAAATATTAATATGAGTTCTTAAAGTAAAAGAAATTTAGTTCCATTAAATGTAAAGCTGGAAGCTATTAAGAGAACAGACAAAGATGAAACGTTAACAAAATTAGAAGCACAATATGACATAGGTGAAGTAATAGTTGGGGACTGGCACAGGAATCGGGATAAAATTGATAAGTTTGTTTCACAAAAGTCTCCTGAAAAATGTTGTAATGAACGAAAAAACCATGAAGAAATCAGAATATAAAAAAACAGTGAAGAGCTGCTTTTATGATTCTGTCAGCAAAGGGTGTCCAATACCAGGCCCTTACACAAGGCCCTTCAAGGCTGTCATACAGGAAAACTACTGCTTTTTGGCAATGAACTAAAGGAAGGTGAAGAAGATTTTAGCAAGTATAGGTTGATTAGACCGTTGAAAAGAACGATATGACGTGAGACAACTGGAAATCTACGGAGAAAAACTTTTGGAGAATTCAGATAAGGTATCACAGTTATAAAAAGTTAACAGTTAAAACCTGAACAGATATACAATTGTGATGAAACCGGTTTAAATTTTAAGACTATACCATTCAAAACTCTCGCTTCATGAGAGTAAAAATCGGCTCTGAGCCATAAAAAATAAACAAAGAGTGATGGTGCTAGCTGTTTCATATGTAACGGGAACACATAAATTAAAATTAGTTATGATAGACAAGCCATCCAGGCCAGTCAAGCAAACGATTACTTTTTCCGCATATCAGAAATCCATGACCTGTTAGCAAATCTGAAGGAAAAGAACATTGTGTTGCAGTGGATCCCGAGCCACTGTGGTATACCAGGCAATGAAAAAGCTGATGCGTTGGCCAGCACCGCATGTAACATGGGCCCTGCACCTGAAGCATGTTTTTCACTACTGCAGTGCAAGAGAGCGGCTGAAAACTGGCTTGAAACTACATGGAACCAGCGATGGCAGCACTGCGACTCTGGACGAGCCTTTTACGCTCTTCAGCGTACTCCAAGTGATCCCCGTTTACACAAATCAATTCCTCGATTCGTGTCTTCATTTGCGGCAAGAGCTCGCACGGGTCATATTGTCACAAACAAATATCTACACCGTTTTAAATTATCTAATAGCGATCTGTGTGGCGTCTGCATGTTGGTGGAAGAAAGTCTGGAACACATTCTCCTCCAGTGCTCCCACTTCCTTAGGGAGCGAGAAATATTAAAAGTGAAACTTGGTGAAGAGGCCACCCTGGCGAATATTCTATCGGACAGCAAGTTTTGGCAGAGTGCGGCACTGTTATACCGGAGACATCGAGCCATCGGAGCGGAAAGCACTGGAAGCTCGCCTTAAGAAGTAAGAAGTAAGTATGATAGGGAAGGCCATTAAGCCACGAGCTTTTAAGAACATTTGTATGTCAGCGCTACCAGTGCATTATGCAAACAAAAAATGCTTAGATAAACCTAGCCATATTTAAAAATTGGTTTTTTGATAAATTCGTGCCTGAATCAAAAAAGTATTTAAAAGAAAATAATTTACCTTGTAAAGCGATTTTAGATTTGGATAATGCGAGCTCCACGAACAGGAACTGAAATTCGATGGAATACGCGCAATGTTTTTACTGCCAAATGTTAAAAGCCTCTTTCTTGCAGCCTATGGACCAAGGTGTACTTGAGTGTTAGAAAAAATACAGGCGCTGTCTGCTACAGTTTATTATTCAAACAATCGAGGGCGAGAGAACTATTACAGACTTTCTTAAAAAAATTACAGTTAAGGATGTGATTAATTGGGTTGCTGAGGCTTGGAATGAAATTACTCGTCAGACACTAGTAAAATCATGAAATAAAATCTTATACAATAAAGGTGAAAACAACAATGACAGTTATGACGAGGATGATGAGATACCACCGAGTAGTTTATTGAAAAAACTACCTGATGAAACAAGCCTAACTGACATTTCTGAATGGATGAGTCAGGACGAACTGTTTGACATAACAGAAAACAATCATTGAAATGGTCAGTGACGCAACATCACCTGATGAAAGTGATCAAGAAATTGTAAAAGAGGCTTAACCTGATATAACTCATAGTGAAGGACTTGCAGCTATGGATACAGCGCTACGCTACGTTGAACAACAACCCGAAACTACTTCAGCTGATACTGTATTACTCTGTCGTTGGCATGACATCGCTGCTCGTAAACGTTGCAGTGTAGTTAAACAAAAAACTATTTATTATTTCTTTAAAAAGTAAGTTTCTATTTTTGTACTGCATATAAAATTGTGTATGTACCTCAGTGTTC
Organism: Philaenus spumarius; assembly: GCA_018207615.1. Classification (NCBI taxonomy): domain Eukaryota; kingdom Metazoa; phylum Arthropoda; class Insecta; order Hemiptera; family Aphrophoridae; genus Philaenus; species Philaenus spumarius. The sequence continues at coordinate 70,087 of JAGFPH010002243.1, forward strand.
AATTCCAAATACTGTATATTTAATAAAACTTCCATTTTTGCGGTTATACAAGGACTATAAATGGTAGTTTTATCTCAAGTCAACCTCTGGATATTCCGTGTAATTCGAATTTTCACAATCCGAGGTACTCTCGGTCCCATTCAACTCGAAATATAAGGACGCCTACTGTATATAGATTATTGTTAAAAATCCTTACCTTACATATATAAGGTACACAATTCACAAGTTTCGAGTTTGTAGGCGTTTTGCTTAGGGAGAAATTTTTCTTACTTTTCAATGTATTTTACAGTTTTTTTTTTTCACAGTTATTGATGGAATTGGCAAAAACCCTTTCTTAACAAGCACTTACCACCCAAGGGAGGACATGCCTACTAAATTTCAGGTCTGTACTAATTGTGTTTTCGGAGATTTTGTGATAAGTGAGTCAGTAAATCGGTTCTTGCAATTATGTCATAGATTTTGAACATGTTTATACCATTTAAAAACGAATGTGAGCAGAAGTAAGTGATTAAAGGGGTTTATTTATTCCGTGACATCTCCTTTCCTTCCCTCCTCCTAACCAAAATGAATGCAGTTTCCTCCTTCATTAATGTTAAGAAAGCAATGTGAAGATCATTAAAAGGTTTTATGAAATGGGTCAATGAAACATAAACAATTTGTAAATGGTGCCTGTATATTTAAACAAATGAACTATATACAATATTATAACATACAAAGGATTTTCAGGTAACTGATTTAATACTATGATCTGATCAGTAAAATGGAAATCAGATCCAAATTAATAACAAAGTTTGATATTTGAAATATTAACAAAATATTATAATAATAAGTAGTACAAATTATTACATTTCAAAATTGTTACATTGTTTATGGATACTTGACAATATTTGTGAATAAAGAAAAATCAACATATTAGGAACATGAATCAAATTTTGTTATCAATTGATTTGCATTGCACCAGTTTTGCCAACATTAGCTTATACATATTTCCAAAACCATTAGAATGATTTTCCTACAAAATTACTGCATTTTTGTGTCAACAGCTTCACTCATCTTGGAATTATGTGTATGGAATGTGATGTACAATTAATTATGACTGCAAGTATCCAATAACAACTTTAGGTACATAAAATATCTATCACATAATCTTAATCTTAATTAAGGTATCTCTGATTCCTTTCTGAGGTATACATTTTAGCTAAAATACTAAAAAAGTCAACATTTCAAAATTCAATTTGATGTTTACTCATATGGCACAAATTAAAGCACGAGGACATTCCTCTGACATTCTTTCTTACAATTTGTAGTAGTTATTAGACAATAATACTTGTTCAATATATTAATTATAAAAGTTTTAAAAGAAAGCGTGCATTTCTAGTTGATACATAGTTAATTTGATGACCTGATCTTGTCTTAACTGTGACAATCTCCTACCGTTATAAAGGTAGAATTAAAGCAGATTAAAAAAATAAAAAACACATAGGCTAATTGTATATTTTATAGAAGTATGTTCATTGTAGCACTAACAGCAACTATTTTGAGCTCAATCCTTCTAGCTATCATGGACGAAAAAACTTTAGCAACACATTATAACCTCACAAGTTTTCAGTCCCTAACCAAACGTGTATTCTTTCTTTTTTTTGTCATTTGTCTTTTAATACTTTAACCACATGTATTTAATACTACTTTTTATTATCGCTTTTCTTTCATGCTAAGTACTAACCAAACTATTGTTGTTTGTAATTTGACAAACAATTTTATGTGAATAATTTAATATGAATGAACTGTCGAAGAAAGTAAATATTGAATTATTTTTAAGAAATGTTCAAAGTAACAATGATACTTACGATGCAAATGAATTATTAACTAATTGAGATATAACAACAAACTTAAACAAAATTTTGTGCTGCAATTTATCTATTTCAAATCGATATTTAAAAATATATTGAATCAATATTGAAGCTAATTTCCCATGTCCTCCTTTCTATCGTATCTGATTGGAATAATGACAACTAACAGAGAATATTATCAGTTGAAACTAGGCCTGTGCGAGAACTCAAACGCCAAGCTTTTAAGTATTCAAGCTCCGCTCGAAAATAAAAAAAAGCTCGAAAAAATACGAGCTGAGCTTTTTACCTCTGATATTAATAAATATCAATGAAAATGGCACCAACTACTTAAGAAACAGTGTATTTATTTATTTTCCTTAATAAACGTTCCCATCCTGCTCATATTTCATTGTCTACTGAAGAGCTAAAAATAAATACTGCACAATAGCCTATGAAGACAACGCACGAAGCACTAAAGGACAAAAGTGAAGAAACGGTTGAAATCACAGCTGACTGAATTGTACTATGTTACGTTACAATGAAAAATGATCACTGTTCTACTGTTGCCTGTTACTGCGGTAATAGGTGACAACAGAATCTATTAGTTTCGTCATTTAGTGTAAGTACGAAATAGCTGTATTTTCTTTACAAACACAGTAGTTATTAATCTGCCGAAAAGTGACAACATGAAAAAATTATAGAGTGAAAAAGTAATAAAAAATAATATCGAAAAGTAACAAAGAATAACATCGTGATGTGAAAGCTGGTAACAGTTACGTTCTCGTTACCAAAAGTGCTGAAAAGTAGCGGTGACTTATCATGTATTCGTCGATAATAAATTTTGTTGTCTTTCGTATTTTTGCTAACAAAATTACCCCGCCACTGCCCACAAGCGAATCAAATATTAATTATTCCACTAATATAGGGCATTTTTATCGGTATATTATTTTGTACATGATAATTTGTCCTCTAAAAAGTATAAAATTTTGAATCTTATTCTCTCTATTAACGTCGACTAAAACCGGTCAGCATTTTTTATTTACTCGAGATTTAGTTTTCTTTCAACATGATTAACCCAATGCCTGTTTAACTTTGGTTATTATTTCGTAGGTGTTAAATGTTTATGTTTCCCACGTTAACATTGGCTTTCCTTACCGACAGTATAAAATCGGTCAGTTGAGTTTTACAACTGGCACTTTACAATCCAAACGAATCAGGCGCCGAATATAACCTGTTACTGTCAAAACAAAGACGAAACAGTAAACTCGCAGCTATTATTGTTTAACGTTTTGTGTTTGTAAACAAGTGGTTAACGTGAGTGTGTTCTGTGAATTATACATTTACAGTTTGACATGTTACGTTTTGTTTTCATTTACTAGTGTTAGATCTTTTTGTAAATACAGAACATAACAATCCTTCAAGTTATTTCATTAAAATTATTTATAAGTTAATGGCAGACGCTGAAGAATGTAATACATGTGAGTTTCAGGGTTTTTAAACATTAAAATAGTAGTATAACGTAAAAAGGGTCATAAGGTAAATTTTGGACATTAGCCTAATTTAAAAGATTTGATTATTTCATAATATTAATGAACATAGAAATTCAAAGGGAAATGCAGACATTAATTAATAATTCAGAATAAATCTTACATAATATTAACTTCATATTTAATTTCAGTCTTGTTTAAATATTTAAATTATGTTTCATGATGTGTCAAAATATGAAAAACATTTAAAAGGTATTGGAGAGTTTGAAGCTATGGTCCACTAAGTTTTTAGACAGTGATGAATAAATATTGAAAGACTATTTCAGACATCGTAAGAACTAAACTTGATATATAATGTTGGAAGCCTGTGTGATTCATCTATGACAGAGACAGAATTTTTGTCTGAGATGTTGGCAACATTCATAAGTCGATGTAGGGAGGCATATTTACGGTCCCCTGGTTTGTATCACGTGACATGACGTGATCTTAAGAAAGAACGCGAAGAAGAAGGAACCTTTGTTCTCACTTGCATCAGTGATCTAGTACAGAGCAGATCTGTTTGCAGTTAGTCCTGCGAAATGTTTTAACAAGTGCTTATTTGCAGTAGTTAAAGTACAACTACCGTTTAAATATGTTTAAAGAAGAGTAAAGACAGTGCCGAACATCGTACGATAAACACAATGTGAAATTTGTTCGTAATTTGCCTCAAAAGTAACAACTTTGGAAGTCTGAATAATGGCGTGGCGTCCTTTATGCATCTTTACATAAAGATTGTGCAACGAATGTCTCAGTGAACTAAAATCAACGTGGATAGAGTGCGGCGAGTAAAAGAGTTATGGGGTTTTCTATTTTAAATTGAATTAAATTGTGTTGTAAGTTTTCTTTTCATAAATTCATTTATAATATTAAAATTTTAAAGTGCACTATAAAAGGAGATCTCGTAAGTAAAAAATCATTTAAATTAAAGTCTGCAATCGAATCTTTTGTTATTAATTTTAGTTTTGGAATAGAATAATTAATTATGTGTGTATGAATGCGTATATGGTTCTGATTTAAAAAATGATTTGCCAATCTAGTTTAACTTGTTTCTGTGTGGTTTTTGATAGAATAAAAATGGTGAGTTAAAGTACTAAAGCCAACTACTATGACTTCTTAATTTGAGTTCTTATCCTTTCCAGAAGTACTTTATGGTAACGAACCTTGTTTTAATTATAAATTCAGTTTTAGTTTTTTCTTTGTAAGTGAATCAAAATGGCGGCAGTCTTTGGTGAAAGAAGCGGTTTGGAGCCAAAGCTACCATGTGATCAACATGGCGGTTGTGCTTCTGGACGAGTCCAGTTTTAACCGGAGAACTGTAGTCATAGATGAGACAGTTTTATGTGTAACAGATATTTCAATGATCAACTGTTGAGTAACAGATATGATCAAAACATAACCTAACTTCAATTTTGGGGTTATGTTTGTTTGTTTTCATTGGGATTAAGGTGTTGTAATATTTTAAAATGATAATTTAATTAAGTAAATAAGTAAATGGATTGAAGAGAGGAAATAATAAATAATTGTTACACAGAAAAGGTATTTTTTTATTTAAAAAATAACTTAGAAATATTTTTGTCAAAATTAAATTTTTATTTTCCATTTTTTTTTGTTTTCTATTAATAAATTGTTTGTAAACGGCTTGCACAGTGGCAGCACGTTACAAGAACCAACTGTATGTGTGTAATATGTTTATTGTAATGTTATCTTGACTATATACAGGCCTACTTGTTTACTCTAATGCTGTTAAAATTAAGAATTTATCAATTTAATCCCCGATTGTTACCTAGTATTACACCTAAGTAAGTAGTAAAAAAGCTTAGCTCGTCAAAAGCTTGAGTTCGTGAGCTTCAAAAAAAAAGCTCGGCTCGAACTCAGCCTAGGCTCGCACAGGCCTAGTGAAAACCTAACCAAAATTTTCCCTATTACTCGCTAATTTGTACTTGTTGCAGAAAGTTATAAATGTGATTCAGCATGCAATTAAAAGTAATTAAAATTAAAGTTTGAATGCAAGTTGGGATTCCCTCTCCCAATTCCTTTTACCTTGCTCACTCTCTCGCAAATCAATGCCTTATCTTGTGTAACTTTGTCAGTGTCCAAAGAAGCCTCTCTATCCATCTGCTCCAGTTTTGTATAAGCTTTCTTCGCGGCAAACTCTCTAGCTTCTTCGGGAATAACAGATTCGTCAGGGTAACTAGCAAATTGTTGATCGTTTCCAATCTAAAATAATATATATTCATTACATAACTGAACAATAAATTCACAGTATTTTAGAATAAATGACAGGGTGGGATCAACCATTTTCTGTAGAATTTCCCTATGATTTGAGAAACTTATACGATAAACTAATTCATTGTAAATATTGTAAGGAAATAAAAAAGAAACCCACCCTCCCTCCTTCCCTAAGGTGGGCTAGTTCTCTCCAATTTCTGATTTTAAATTTGTATTAGTTTACTGAATAAAAATGATGAAATTAATTTTAAAACATTAAAAATGTGTTAATGAAAATTAAATACAAGAAGTATCTACTTATAACAATTATAATTAGATTAGTTAATTAAAAATTAAAATGATATTGATCATTACTAAAATGAACTAAAATAAACTTAATAGGAACTTAGTAAGTAAATGATAGACTATATTATTCAAACAAATATAATATGAAGTTTGATAAACATAATAATTACCAGTAAATATAATGTATGTATTAATTTTTAAGAAAAAATCTGGAAATTGGTTGACCGTGCAGGCCAACCCTAGAACTTCCCGCTTAGTTTGAATTTTAAACGCTTAAAATGAGTGTTTTTGTTAAAATACCAAAAAACTAAAATTTGTGAATTTTTAAACAACGATAACTTTTGAATGCGTCGTTCGATTTTCATTTTTAAAAAAGCATTCTACGCAGTTTTTAAAGCACAAAAAGAAAATGTACAGGTTTA
>JAGFPH010002243.1:90196-105317 GCA_018207615.1 Philaenus spumarius
CAAATTGGCAAATTCAGAATCAGGTAATTATTTTCATAAACAACAGTGTTTTAGGCGAGGTAATAGCAAACACAAACAACAAAAATGATGGTTTACTATATAATAATTCAAACACCTATCACTATTAAAACGATGCCAATTTTATTCCTTACTAGGCCTATTTGAACAGTTTAAATACTGCTTTATTATATCTCATTGTGATTATATTCAATAACTTGAAAGTTTCCACTCTTATATATAAAATAAAACATCTCTGTCCTAACCAATAGTAATTTCTGTGAAAATATCATAGCATGCAATCATATGTTTGCATTTGCTTCACCAGGGGGAGCAGGGGGTGGAGCCCTCTAGTACAATATAATCTTAGCTGTTAATTTTGTAGACACATTCCCCCGTCATATTTGACTGTTTCATTCTTAAAATAGCCATGATTGGCTGAGATTACTGTATACCGGTATACATAAATTGTGGTTTATTCTGCCCTTTTTAGTCGAATTTTTGAAGAAAATAAGAGCTATTACACTCGACTCATTTGAAAATTACTTTATATATATATATCTGTTTTATTCCCACCTTGATAAAATGGTAGTAAATAGGCTTAAAAATAGATGAAATTTTAGTGGAAGGGTCCTTGTAGGATGTCCCAGACACTGATATTTTCATTTTTCGATTTTAAACAAAATGGCGGCTTGTTTGATTCAAACCAAAATGGCAAAGTTAGAGCGAGGAAATTGCATTATTACTCCCACCCATAAGGCCTTGTGCAGATTTTGAACCTGTGTTACTATGCAAAATTTCAAAGCAATCGGATGGACGGTTTGGTAACGCATAAAGGACAAACATACAAACAGACAAACGTACAAACAGACGGACATACATTGAATTTTACATATATAGATAACAATACTGTCATTTAATTCACGAAGACTAAACTAACACCCACATCCAATTTACGTTTATTTCACAAAATATAAGTGGTTTTCATAATTTAAATCACGAAGGTTAAGGATGCAAATATATAAATACTCAAAAACAATTACAAAAAAAAAAGATTCAAACGTTTAACCCTCCAAGTGCTACGTCGCATATGCGATGTATAAAAGTCGCGTTACAGTGCTAACGTCGCACATGCAACGTTTGCGCAACACATTTTGAAATGTGTACGACACCGCTATTTTTAATTAATACAATCGGATACTTCTATGTATGGTTGTGTTTGGAAAGAGTCACTTTATTATAATTGAAGGGGTCAGTGGAAGAAGGCGGTATGTAACAAAATACAAGTTTTGAGATAATTGACTTTAAAGTTTTTTAGCTGGAACTTTTTTTGTAAAATATTTTAGAAACATGTTTTTCCAGATTTGTATAGCTATTGGTGATAGATTTCTTATCCTAGTGGTTTTGTTTTATTAGTTCATCATTTTAAATGTTTTTTAATAAAAATCCTGTACATACCTCCTTTTTAAACCACTACGGTTTAGTAATAATTTGTGAACTATTATAATGGAAGAGAGAGGTAAGTAGTACCATTGATAAGAATAATGCACACATACTTATCAAAATGTTGATTTAATAATGATAAAATAGTAAATAACGTAAATTATTTACCAGAGAACAATAACTTCAAAGATAAATCCAGTTGACAGCTGATTTTATTAGAGAAAGCAGTCAGCTTTATTCCATAGAGTAATGGATGAAGGAAGTATGTAACCAAAATTGCATACTCTCAAATGGATGAAGGAGGTATGTGTATTTAAGTGTTACATACCTCCTTCTTCAATAAAATTGTTATAATTTTTAGTGTACATACATCCTTCATCAACTAGGATATCTGTTAATGTTGTAGAGATCTGGGAGTGGTGTTAAAAGTTGCATTGTAACATACAACTTTCATCCATGCCAAAACAAACAAAAAATAAAAATGTCACATACCCTTCCACTGACCCCTTCAATTCAGAGTTTCATAGCGATATCGACTCAAACAAAACTTCGGCAGAATTGTCAAATCAACTATCTAATCGTGTAGTATGCGTAGATAGACGCTTCGAACTCGGATTTTGTTTGTTTATCCACTAGTTGTTATTCATTTTTAGTTTCAGTTTAGATCAGTTTATTTTTATTTGTTTTTGTAAATGTTTATTCATTTTTAAAGTAATTATGACTGAACTTAGCAATTCAAGTGCTATTAGAGCTGCGTTTGAAAATAGTGACTTTTAGAGAATTTGAACTGTAAATATTTTGTTCTTCTTTTTTTTCTTGTATATAATGTGTGTGTTATTCCTTTATAACAAATTAAAACCATAAATATTGGGCCTAGACAGTACTTTATATCTTTAGAGGCAAGTTTTTCTTCTTTGTGCAAAAAGTCATTTTTTTATAAAAAAAACTGAGTTTTTTTTTATAGACAAAAAGTTTTTTTACAGCAAAGTAGTAGTGTTATGTATATTTCTATTCACCATAAAATTGTGCAACTTTTGGCTATATTGGATTTTCTACATTACTTTTGTTTACATATTTTGAGTGAGTGGTTTTAGAACACACAATTTTTTTATTTTTTATTTTTACTTTGGTCAACAAAAAAAAGTATAAAAATCATAAGGTAAGCCTGTTAAAGCTATTTACTGTAAAGAGCATGTAATTGTCATTAAAATGATGTATAATTAGTCTTACTTTACTGTGAGTATTTTATAATGATTTTAGTTAATAAGCATGCACGGAACCAAAAAACCCTTAGCACTAAAGAGCAATATAGTCAGCACTTGGAGGGTTAATATGATCTTTGACCTTATGAAAAAACAATACTTCTTATAACCTTTCCGAGATGTAAGACCATACCAAGAGGAATGGTTAGATGGAAGGGGGCCACTAAAACAGATAGCTTGAAGACAAAGTGGCACAGACTCTGGAATCTGTAGAGGCAGACTATGACAGGAATGTATATTGTCGAAGTGGAAAATCCAATAGTGTTTCAGTCAGAGATTACAGCATTAAGGGAGTGCACTTTACGTGATTTCGCTTTTATGCGGTAAAAAAAAGTCCTTGAAAGGTTTAGTATTTTAGCTGAGTTGTTTGGAGTGTAGACTACAGTTGATAATTTTATAAGTTATTGGAACGTTGTTTGTCATCTCACTCTCCCCTCAAGGTCAGTGCTCTCATAATGGTACCTTTACCCATCCCTACTTGCTCGTTCATTTTCTGGGCTTGTCTATTTTTAGAACTTGGTCAAGTCAAGGCATCAAACTATTGTTCGCTGTCGGTAGCGAAAATATTGGTTACGACTGTTACGAGTGATAAAACACATTTAAAAACTTATTTTCTTTCAAAATATTTTGTTGTAATTTTAATTAATTCTTTAAAATTAATTTGACTTGCTGTATACTAAATTGATGTCTCCAACTTAATCACAGTATGCCATTGACCTTCATTTGCACAAGTCCACTTTTATTCACGCAGAGGTATTGTAGGGAAATCCCATCTTGCATGTTTTGTTGTATTTGCGAGTGGATTCGCCGACGTGGTATTTATACAATGTCATTAAATTCGTACAATAATAATTACAGTGCTACACTATAATAATTTACGAATTTTGCATGTACTTTATTCCTATTTATACAGTACTTTTTCTTTTTTTAGCGACCGCGAATACCAAGTCCGCGAATGTCGAGGGATTAATGTATTGTTTTTTAAAAATTTCTTAAGATGTTTCATAAATTTAGTGCAAATTTTATCCACCCTTTTTTTTTGTAAATTTGTACTGCATAACAGGGATGCTTTAATTGAAGGACACTCTGCATTTAATAATAATGATTCTTTCATTTAGCATAAAAAGTAAGCCTACTGTATTCAATTTTGTCCATTAATTTTTCATTTATAGCCTATTAATTTAATTTTGTGAAATAATATAGTCAAATAATTGCGTATTAAATACTAATTTCTAGGTTAAATAGTACATAAACAAAACAACTATGCTATTAATTAATTTTTCATATGGATTTTTAATAAGATTATAAATATGAATTATTATTATTTGAGTTTCTAATTTAATTAGAAATTGAGATTCAAACTAAGAGTCGAGATTCAAATTTGAATTTGGATTTTACCCATTTCTCTACTATTAGTAAAGCATCGACAACAGAATTGATAGGGCCTAATCCTTTCTGTGGTACAGCTAAGATAATGGGAATATAAGTTTCTGATGGTTCGGCAAGAATTAAGATAAAAGGAGGTGGGATAACATTCCAGGACAAAGAATGGAAAAACCTTTTCCCAATACCAAAAACATATGCTTTTCCAGGAATTTACCATCGGTGTGCACCCTGATAATGTGACTATTCCAACTGTACAGTATGCACAAAAATAAACAGTACTGAAATTGTAAGAATATACAAAATACAAAGTGAAAGGAAGCTGAAAACTTAAGTTTTAACAAAGTCATTAAGTTTTAGGCAAGTTGTTGAAGAGTTTCGTAAAAGGAGATGTTGCATGCTTCTAACGTACCTAGCCCCTTTTTCACGAATCTCTGCAACGGTATTCGGTGACTCATTTCCGAAGATGATCATTCCCCACATAAGGTCGGGGGAATGGGATGGGCATGGAAGGATTGTTCCTCTGAAAATAAGGCAGTTGCTACTTTCTTTGAAGTAAAACTATATTGTCTACAGCTGTGGTACTGGTCATCTTGCTGCAACCATTGGGGACCGAAATGTTGAAGGATGTTCTCTCTGTAACATACCTGTAACAGTGTTCCTGTTATCTGTATATATAAAAGCCAAATCCACTGACTCATTGATCAAGATGTCTCAAAAACTACTGAACGGATTGAAACGAAATTTGGTATGTAGCTTCCTCTGGGGCCATAGGTGCTCTCTAAGAAAGGGTATAAAAAAATTCGAAATTTTAGGGGGTTTTGGGGGGATCAAAGTTACTAAATTACGATTTCTCTAAAACTACTGAACGGATTGGAATGAAATTTGGTATGTAGCTTCCGCTAGGGCCATAGGTGCTCTCTGAGAAAGGGTTTCAAAAAAATTGAAATCTTAGGTGGGTTTGGAAGGGGGATCAAAGTCACTAAATCACGATTTCTCTAAAACTACTGAACGGATTGGAATGAAATTTAGTATGTACCTTCCTCTAGGGCCCTAAGTGCTCGCTAAGAAATTGCTTTAAAAAATTCGAAATTTTAGGGAAGGTTTGGGGGATCAAAGTTACTGAAAATCCCATAAGAAATACATAGTGTAATATATTTATTGATGTAATATATATTTTTTTGTCATATACATTTAACTTTGATTTGTCTATCCGTGCAAAGCCGGATCGGGCTAGCTAGTCATCTTATATAACAAAATAAAGACCCTATATGCTTTTCCCTGATATGGCGTATCACACTACTACGCGCACACTACGAAGTGGGTTCTCTACATCAACAGGACATTGAAATCCAAGAAATCATGTTGTTTGCTTGTTGATGAAACCATTTAGGTGTACTTGACTTTCAACTGAAAACCACACATTTCATAGCTCATTGCCAAAGCCTGTCTTTTATATCCCTTACAGTTAAAGGTTGTCCTGTTTGTATTCTGAAAATCCACCAAGGTTTTTAAACATTCTTCTCAGTCGAATTACTGATGATAATCATTCTTAGTGGCCCTTTTGGATGGCTTACACGCCCCTTATGCTGAGTCAACACACTACCTTTAGGTCGGAACTTATCTACAACACTTACCACTACAGCATTACTTGGTGGCAGTTTGTGAAATCATTCTTGAAACTCTACAGCACTTCGCATCAAACTAGGACCACAGGAACGACCTGCTCCGTATGGTCGAAAATAATGCTCTACGATAAAAATTTTCTCTGGCATGGTAAGAACAATTACAGCATTAAGTAACTACAAACAAAAAACTAAAAATACGCAATGTGGCCCGGCAACAATCAAGCTGTTCTTAAAACCAACCACAGTTGCTTTAATTTCAGTACTGTTTATTTTAGCAAATAGCAAACTACTGTGAATAGAATTTGTTAATACTTCTGAGATCAGGTCGGTCAAAGGATCCTGCTGAGTATAACTACTTAAATAGATATCTTGAGAAAATCAAATCTATTAAAATGTGTTAAACTAAGATTACTACTACTATCTTAATCCTAATACATTACAAAATGCAAAAATCTTGAATAAATATTTTTTTTTTTTTCTGAAAAATATCTAAAATATTGTTCTCTTTGTCTATCTATCATATACACAATGCAAAGTAGTAAACAAACTAATATACATAATGGTTCTGAAATAATCATGTCTTAAAATTATAAAACATTAGCAAAGCAATTTTAATTATTTAAGCAATCTATACTAATACTATAAAGAAGTACTTTTTTTATGTAGGGGGAAATCTCTGGAAGTACTGAATCAATTAAAAAAATTGTTTTACTAATAAAAAGCTACACTATCCCTGACTAACATAGGCTATAATTCATTTTGATAAAAAACCTTTTTATTTCAATATTTGTAAATTTAGTCGGAAAAAATGTAAGGTTAGGCCTAGACTGATGAATCGTCACATGTATTTACATTTATTATCATAGCAACCAATTGAAAAAAATAACAGATAAAATTGCTGTTTGCTCCAATATTTCCATTAACCAAGATTTCAAACTTTGAAGCAATTATTTAAATTTCTAACTTTTAGGTTAGGTTTTTATTAAAATGTAGACCTGAGCCCTACTGATTCTTTTAATCTTTATTATAACTGCTGTTATAAAATATAAGAAATAATTTGATTTGAACATTTAATATTATTTGCCATCTTAGCTTTGGAGTTATTATTAATAATATTATAGAGGTAAAATTTGTTTGTTTACTTGTTTGTATGCAGGGGGGTAATCTCTGGAACTACTGAACCGATTGAAAAATAGTTTTTGAGTAACATAGGGTAGAATTAATTTTGATTTAAGGGTTAAAACAATAAATTGAATTGTTATACTTTCCTTAAAGCTATAGAGAGCTGAAATTTTGTACATTTATTTCTTATAAGATACATAGAAAAGTAAACTAGATTGACATTTTGTCGCGTGCTGCTAAGGGGTGAAAATGTAGTACAAATGTTGATTGTTATACTTTCCTTAAGGCTAGAAAATAAACCCTTAATTAAGGAATTTTAAAATATGAAATCACTGTGTTACATTCTAATTAAAATAAATAAAACATATTATTAGAATTTAATAGTAGCCTATTAATTTATATAAAATAACCTGTTTGCATTTGCTTCGATGCGAGTCACCACAGGGGGCGGAGCCCTCTAGTTAAATAATAATTTGCAATATTCAAAAACGGAAATAGTTGGTGGTACAAAAACACAAACTTGCAAATAAATAAACTACATAAATACTAGTGCTTTCACCACATGGTGAATTTAAAGAAAAATGAATTAATACCTGAACTTTAACATCAAGTGGATGCATGTAACTGGCATAGTTCTTCTTCAAATCCTTTACTGCATCCGCCTAAAGTAAGAACTTTATTTGTAAAATAGGGGCTAATATAACAACATCATTTCAAAACATACTATTTAGAAAACCTACAACATAAAACATTGCAATTCAATACAATATAAGTCATATAAACGACCTCGGTATATCTTAAAATAAGAATAAAAATAATGATCAAAATTAGTAGCATCAGTCCAAAATCAAAGTTATTTAAAACAGAAAGAAAATTGATATTCAAGATTATATTATAAAGTAAAGATGAATAGCTGCAAAAAACTAAACCCAAAGGATATAAACTAAAGTCAGTTGCAATGACATGCTACAAGGCAAATGGACTACGAAAAAATAAGTCAATATATATATTGAAAATGTAAGCATGGTTTGATTATGCGTGCCGCTATCACTCTGCAACCCCTCCCGCAGCCCAATGAGGGTTGTATGGTAGCCCTCCATGAAGAAGGTTTCGGTTGAGAACTGCAGGGGTTGATTCGGAAAATGTGTGTCAAAAGAGGGCATTGCACTAATGGACTGCTTATGGGAATCTGTGAAGAAGCTGGGAATCGAGTGGTAAAGTATGGCCAGAATGATCTGTTTTGTTTTTATTGCCGAAATTAATAAATTTTCTCACAAAGAAAACAGGTGCAGTGTCTATAACTAATGCATAAAGATCTGCATACCGGTCATTAATTAATTTACTGGTCATTAACATTCAAAACATCAATCGCAGATTATTATTGGATTTTCAAAATACTCATTCAAACTATAATAAACTTTACCTATAATTTACAATTTTATATTATCTTTTTATTGCTCAATTGTTTTGAAATCATGTGGGAGTTTATTGTGGAGTACAGTAGGACCTCGATATTTCGGACCTCATTATTCCGGATCTCCACGTAATCCAGACCGGTTTTTGTGGTACTTTTTTTAATGATTTTCAACGTTAAAATTGTAATTATTGACGTTCAAATATCAGTTCTGGGCAAAATACTGTACATTTATAAGCCTAACAGTACAGTACTGTATAGTACATACCGTAACAGTACTGTACTCACTGTACTTGTATTTTTATATTGTAATCGTGGCCAGCCGCTATTCACGGCATATTGTGTCAGTGCGACTGTAAAATGTCGCACGGCATAGCTGCTGCGACCAAAGATACCGAAAATGACGATGATACAGACGATGACAGTGGCAATCAACCTAACATTTTGAGTCACACAGAAGCAGCATCCCACTTAGATGAACTAATGGTTTATTTTGAACGTCAGGAATAAACGGCCACAACCGAGCTCCTAATGTTGAAGCGGATGAGTGATCGGGCAGCTCGCAAGCGCTACACAACACTGACACAGCAGAGCATCACATCCTTCTTTTCAAGAAATTTAATTTGAGTGTTTTATTTTTATTTTTCAAGTGTAAATATGTACATAAACATATAGAGTTTTAGTGATTTTATTGTGTAAATATATGTGTCCAACATCTTTCGTACTACATAAAGGTGATTTTCTGTAAGTATATGTTTTATTTCGCTGTTTTTTAGTAATTCACTGGTTAATCCGGATTTTCAGGAATCCGGATCGGCTCCGGTCCCAGTTAGTCCGAAATATCGAGGTTTTACTGTATTTTCATATAACTTTAAGTGATAAGAGGGAAATCGGTAATTATTTTTTTATGTCTGGTACTATAGTTGTGATTGAACGTGGTGGATTTATTTTATATTTATTCATATGAAATCATACTAAAACTTCATATATAGGGTGTTTCTTAAATAGGATGCCAAACTTCTGAAGTGGGTTCCTTACATAAAAATAAATGAAAAACTACCAAGAAATTCTGTTTTCAGTTTGTTGTACTCTTACCACTAATACTACTTCAACATACTGTACTACTATATAAATGTCAACCTTAATTTATTCTACACAATAAACTAAGTATTTTCTTACATTTTGCATATATCATTCCATACTATCAAACAATTGAAATATTTTAAATCATATAATAACTTAAGCTGAAAAGCAAAAAATAGAAGTAGAAGAAATTACAGACACCCCAACTTGTCTTTAACAGTAATAAAACACATGATTAAGGGAGAAACTAAGGGCAAGTTTTAAAAGACAAAAAGCCTAAACACTTTCTCATTTAGGATATTATATCAAGAAGATAGTAATATAGACTAAAAAGGCCAATCTTTGAAAAAAAACCCATAAAAACTAAATTTGGTTTAGACTTTGATATTGTGGTGCCCATCGACCCGAGAGCTAACAATTTGAAATTGCAGTAAGATCAATTAAATTTAAAAAAAAAATATTTTTAATAACAATAATAATAAAATGTCTATTTAGGGTGTTTAATTATTACAGGCAGCATGCAATAAGTTCCAGACATAGGTGTCAAGAACGTTTGTGGCTTTTTAATTTTTTTAATAAGTCTAACTAGCTACCCCGTGCGAAGCATTCGCATTCTAACTTACTTAAATCCCACTTAATTAAAGTACACACCATATATTTAGTATCGTATAGTGCGTATTTAGTGCGTCATGGGCATAGGTGAGGGTTGAAGTAAAGATCATCAGTGTTGCCAACGCCAGGAAAATATCCCTGCAACTTACTTGATCTTACATCACTGTTACTTTCGGATTCTTTATTTCTTTTTTTTTTTTTTTTTTGTATTTTCATATAATTGTATTTTGTATATTTTTCCGGTGTAGCGGTTAAGGAAAGCTTTAAAATGATGCCTCATTCATGTAATTTGATGATGCATTAAGGAAGTTATGGCGTACCGACAAAAAAATGGCCTTGAGAAATAATATATGTGATACTTTACCTAAGAGATAACCAGGCAGTCACACACAGATCAATTGTATTTAATGTATGGTGGAAGATTATAACTGTTTCTTTTCACTACAAATTACATTTTTTTAAATTTATAACTATACAATTTTACAATTTAATTAAATCATTGTTTATAACGTTTAATGATCATGGGTTAGTATATCACATTCTTCTGCATGCAAGTTAAGAAAAACTTGTTTCTTTTGACATCTAATTTGCTAAAATTAATTAACCAACATATACCTGTAAGTATGTATTATTATATTTAGTCATTTTAAATCTCCAATCCCTACACTTATATTGTGTCGAGTATTATTGTGCTAAGAAAAAGAAGAGAAGTTGGAAAAGTCCGCATGCCCTAGATGAAGAAGATGGTGTGAATTTTAATTATTGTAATTAATTTAGTGTTGGAACTTTGTAAACACAAATAATTACTTCATACGCCATAGCAAATCTTGCATTCACATGCAAAATTACAAGAGTGTACCTGGGTTTCAACCTCATCTTGGGGTTGCATATAACTGGCGTAATTCTTCTTTAAGTCCATTATAGCATCTGCCTAAAGTAACAACTACATTTGTAAGAATAATTTTTTTTTTTAATATGTATAATAGAAACACAGTATATAACTTAATGATTAAATACATATATAGACATTGTATGAAAAAAGAAATTGTATTTAATTTATAAAACTGTTGCTGTTTTCTAAAAGTAGACCTATTACTCTTCTGGCATCCCATACAGATTTGAAAAATTCCTTAACTTTTGCTGCACAGATGTAACGTGCTGCGCTTATGCAAGCCGTTTACAAACAAATTTATTAATAGAAAAATAAAAAAAAAAAATTAATTTTGACAAAAATATTTCTAAGTAATTTTAATAAAAAAATAACCTTTACTGCGTAACAATTATTTATTACATCCTATCTTCAATCCATATACTTTACTTATTTAATTAAATTATCACTTCAAAATATTACAACACCTTATTCCCTTAATTACAATAAAAACAATCAAACATAACCCCAAAATTGAAGTTAGGTTATGTTGTAGTCAGATCTGTGTCTTCCCAGCTGACTATCAAATCTCTGTTACGCATTAACTTATTATATCTGTGCGTACAGTTGATTGCTCAGGACAGATCATCTTAGAAGTACGCCATCTATGTCTCTACACACAGAGTGCATACCGCCAAAACGTACCGTTCACAATCTCAACTGTCGCCATTTTGAATCACTTCTAAAAAGCACTGAATTTAACCTTATTATTATTACAGGATTCAATTTACCATAAAGTACTTCTGGAAAGGAGAAAACTCAAATTAAGAAAGCATAGTAGTTGGCATTAATACTTTAATTTATCATTTTAAATTGAAAAACACACATAAAAGATAATCAAATCAAATTGGCAAGTCATCTCATTTACCGCAATCAGACACTCAAGCATACACATTAATTATTAAACATTTCATCCTAAAACTATAACAAATTATATTAGTAATATATTCAATGCAGACTTAATTAAAATAATTTTTATTACTTACGTTCTTTATTTTATAGTGCACTAAAAAAAAAAATGAATTTATGAAAAGAAAACTTACAACACAATTTAATTCAATTTAAAATAGAAAACCCCATAACTCTTTTATTCGTCGCACTCTAGCCACGTTGATTTTAGTTCACTGAAGCATTCGTTGCACAATCTTTATGTAAAGATGCATAAGGACGCTACGCCATTACTCAGACTTCCAAAGTTGTTACTTTTGAGGCAAATTACGAACAAACTTCACATTGTATTTATCGTACGATGTTCGGCACTGTCTTTACTCTTCTTTAAACATATTTAAACGGTGATTATACTTTAACTACCGCAAATAAGCACTTGTTAAAAACATTTCGCAGGACTAACTGCAAACAGATCTGCTCTGTACTAAATCACTGATGCAAGAGAGGACAAAGGCTTGTTCTTCTTAGCGCTCTTTCCTATATGACGTAATAATCACGTGATGTTTTCCAGGGGACAGGGGACACCAATGGGATGTCTCCCTGCAGTATTAATGATCGGTAACAACATCTCAGGTCAAATTTTCTGTCTCTGCACATAGATGAATCACACATGCTATCAACATAACATCTCAAGTTTAGTTCTTACGATGTCTGAAATAGTCTGTACTATTCATTAATCACTGGCTAGAAATTTGGTGGACCATTCCTTCAAACTCTCCAATACTGTTCAATGTTTTTGTATTTTTAACCTCGTAAGTTACAATTGAGTAATTTAACAAAATTGAATTTAAATTTGAGATAAGATATTACGTAAGATTTATTATTTTGAGTTATTAATAAGAAATGTCTGCATTTCCCTTTGAAGTTCTATGTTTATTATTTTTTATGAAATAACTAAGTTTTTTTTTTAATAGGCTAAATGTCCAAAATTTACATTATGACCCCCTTTACGTTATACCCTTATTTAAATGTTTAAAATCCCTGAAACTCACATATATTACACAGAATCCGCTCAAGGTACATGTTTAAAATGAGAAAATATTTCAATTAATGATTATTTTAAAGTGTCATCAGTTCTATTTCTTTTTAAAGAATCACAAATTTAAACAATTTGCAAAAACACATAACTGCTTAGATTAAAGAAGTTTAGGTGTCCCGTGTACTGTATTTAATTTACACATTAAAATATCGTAGCTTAGCAAACAATGCCAAATAACTGATATTTTTAACAAAATTTACTTTTTTTATTCCAATGCATTCTGGCGGACTTTTTGTGTCGACCAATTGTAACGTGCTGTCCACTAGCCAGCCGTTTACAAACAAATTTGTTAATAAAAAATTAAAAAATATAAATAAATTAAATTTTGACAAGTTTTTTCTAAGAGACTTTAATAAAAAAAATAACCTTTTGCTGCGTAACAATTACTTGTAATATCGTACTTTCAATTTATATACTTTACTTTATTAATATATTTACCAATTCAAAAGCTATAGGATACTATTCCCTTAACCACAACAAAAATAAACAAACATAACCCCAAAATTGAAAGCAGGTTATGTTGTAGTCAGATCTGTGTTTGTCACAGTTGACTACCAAATCTCTGTTACGCATTAATTTGTACATCTGTGCGTATAGTTGATAACTACAGGGCAATTCGTTTTAGGAGCATGGAATCTGTGTTCTCCTCACAGAGACCTTGCCGCCAAAACTCATCATCGCAGCTTCAACCGACGCCATTTTATATCACTTAACCCTAGAACCGGCAATGTTAATGAAAATGAATTTTTTGGCGTGTGCAAGCATTTATTCAAAAATTCGCCAAAAATAGTAAATTAACCCCAATCCAAAAGTGTTCCATAGCTTTTTTGTAGAGAAAGGTTCAAAGAATTTGTATATGCCAGTAAAAAAATTATAGATGTAAAATTTAGAAAGTTATTAGCCCAAGAAAAAAAAATGTTCAGTTACGAAAAATAAAAGTTCAAATTTAAGTCTACATAAAATGTAGTAAACATTTTTTGTAATTTTTTCCATAAATGTAAAAAAGTTTCGTAATTTAGTTCTAAATAGAACTGTATAAAAACATTTAACATTTTCAAATTTCTTATTTTGAAAACACGAGATTTTATGTTCTTACTACAAGTCTGCTATCAAAAGTATGCCAAGTTAGAAACGTAATTTACTAATATATGCTGTGCCCAAAAATAAAATATTATTATAACAAAGTGTAGAGAATAAATCAAAGAACTGAACTGTATACTTGTAAATTATCTTTTCATAAAAGTGTTTGACTTAGAAGTATTTGAACAACAAAAGTTAGAAAAATATAGTAAACTCTCGTCTGTACAAGTTGCGCGCGCATTCTTGTATGTCTCCCCATGCTATAAAAGTCCGTTACGCTACAGATTTGAACGTTAGGTGAGACCGTATTAGCAATCACTTTCCCACGGTCCTACACAATAAACTGTTTAAATATAGCAAATTTGGTTTACAGGGGAAGTTAGCTTGAAGAATTATCTTTACAAAGATACCAAAATATCTATAAAAAACTATTGAGGTCATAAAGATCTCACGTGAAATACATAACGCTGTTTATTTTTTGGAAAACTGACCAATTGCAAGGGTCTACAAAACCCCTTCTAAATTCAATACTATTGGTCCGATTTTTGATTGGATGAAAGTTTTGGATAGGGGAAATTGTGATGAATCCATCGGTACATAGGTTTAACTAAGACAACCTACTGGGCGGGTTTTAGAGATTGACAAAAGTTGAGTAATTTCGTTATGTTTTGTATGAATTTTCGGGCGCCGATTGATTTGTAGAAAACTAATAAACTGCAACGATGATTACGTATGTAAATATACGTTTTAGAAAGAAATTGTAAATACAAAAAATAAAGTTTGAAACATTACCTTTCCAATGGTGTTTGTTTTTTTGAGATTGGAAGATTTTAAGTGGGTCAAATATTCAATACAATCACGCGTTACAAATGTGCTGTCATGATCGCACGTTTCGTGCGATCTGCCGGTTCTAGGGTTAATACTACACTGATTCTAAATTTCAAACAAAGGTTCAATTTACCATGAAGTACTTCTAGGAAGGAAAGGTCTCAAATTAAGAAAGCATAATAGTTGGCATTAAACTTTTAATGCCACATTTTACGATTCAAGCATACAACAAAATTGAGAAAAAGCATTGGCAAATCATAATACATTTCTAACAGTCTCTGACACTCACGCATACACTCTAATTATCAACCTTTTAAAATTAAACATACAACAATATTAATTATTCAAATTTTT
>JAGFPH010002243.1:105417-116524 GCA_018207615.1 Philaenus spumarius
TTTAAAATTAAACATACAACAATATTAATTATTCAAATTTTTAAATGCAGACTTATTTTTAATTAGTTTTATTACTTACGTATATTCTTTGTTTTATAGTGCACTTTTATTAAAAGAAACTTACGATATTTTTTAAATGAATTTAACTTGAAATTACCCCTTGATTAAAATTTTCCCTCTTTTTTTTGTTCGTAGCACTCTAGCCTCGTCGTATTTGATTCACTTTACACTTGTAGAAACGTTCAGATGAAAAACATGTTTCAAACCGTATTCATTTACAAGAGTCCGCCATAGTTCATTTTTAACCGACGCTACCAACGAAATCTTTAAAGTCAGTTTTCTTAACTCCGCCACGTACGATTTACGCCGTTTTACGATTTACGTGCACAGCACTGTCTCTAATAGTCGTAGAACATACTTTAGCGGTATTTATACCTTAAATACGGCTAAAAACCACATTTGTAAATACATTTCACCAGCAACTTACAACAGGTCCTTCTCGTATCAGATCTCAATAGCAAGTAAAACAAAGGATAGCGTCTGTTCTTAGCTCCACCTCCTTTCTTCCAGGGGACCGCAAATATGTCTCCCTATGCTTAGTTATGTATATTACCAACATCTCAAACCAAAATTCTGTCCTTGTTTATTACAATTGTCCCCTAGACCAAGTTATGCATACTACCAACATAACAAATCAATATTCTGTTCTTTCAGTGTTCATCAACTATAGGCTAGAAATCGAGTGAATCAAACTTCTTCAAATGACTTTAACACTGTATGATGTTTTGTATTTTAAATATTGCTAATTTTATGTAAGTTTCTTGTTTTAAAATTGAAATAAGATATTAAGTAAACTTTCATTTTGTATTATTAAAAAGTCTGCATTTCCCCTTTGAATTTCTATGTTTATTATTTATTTATAAAATACTAAGTTTTAAAATAGGCTAAAATGTCCAAAATTTACATAGCAACTCCCTTTAAGTTATACCCTTATTTAAATGATTAAAATCCCTGAAACTCACATATATTACACAATACAATGTTTACGGCAAAAATCCTAGAGTTAACAGAACCGCCTAAATACACAAAGCAAACTGCCGAACTACTAAGGACCTATACAGACAATACCACCTCACTACAATTATTTACAGTCTAATACAAGCTACCTGTAATTTGTTAAGGCCAATACCATCTACCTGCAACTCGATAAAGAACCATTACTGCCTAACTAACGTAGTAAATTTATTAAATTAGGTTTCTTTTCTTCAATAGTAAAAATTATCGAAAATGTTGTTTTAAAAATAAAAATATCATTATATGTACTTGAAAATAAGCAGTTTCTTATCGATCTTGTAAAGTAACTGAAATGTTAGTTATCTGGTGTCAGCTAAGCGATGATTTGTACAGTACTTTTATTGTATCTGTGAATTGAAAAGTCTTTTAAATAATTCTTAGACAATATTTAATATTATTTTAAATATGCCCTTTTTTGTGTGCCAAATTGATTAGTAATTTTCACAATTTCATCCCATCACAAAGTCACAAATATATCTCGGCATTTATTACAAATAGTAAACACTTCGTCTGCGTTCAAAACAAAAATGACTGAACAACCATCAAAGTTTATTTACAGTGTAATTCTGTAACTCTTAAATATTTGTATATTAGTGCAGACATTGTATACATTTCATCTTAAATTTTTAGTAAAAAATCTGAAAATTTATATACTCAAACATACTCACTTTTTATTAAAGATATTAAAATCCATTGTCTAAAGGTTTTCATTTTTGACAAGAGCGGAATTAAAATTTATTGTCTAAGTATGTTTTATCTTATGTGAAACACAGGTGCAGATAATTACGCTTATTAATTCTGCGTAAGCGGTCTTTGGTATAAATAGAATTTGCAAATGAGATCCATAAAAATAAAAGAGGGCATGTGTCTTTGTTATTAAACAAATTTTAAACAATTGTAGAGAAATTCACAAGTTAAATTACACCTAAAAATATAATGGTTTTCTGTTACATTTCCAACATTCTTACAAATTTGTTATTTTAACGTAACCACTATTTTTTGTTGAAAGTACTTATTATGCGCTATTTACAAGATTTCACATTTCAAAAGACTTTCGAATTTTACTTTATTTTGTGAGAGGCATAAAAATAAAAATTGTTAAATAGAATTTTAAAAATATCTTGAACAATACCTAACTCGATGTAAATAAATAAATAAAAATGTTTGGGTATTGACGACCATTATAGAACAAACATACAACAACCCTTATAATTATAAGGGTAACTATAATAGTTCATAAAATGGGAACGAACATTAATTTTGAGATGTATGATTACCATTTTTTATTGTTATTTAGATTAAATACAAACAATATTTAATACCAATAAATAAAAAAAGAGCATGTTTAAATCTAAATATACGTCACTATTAGACTTACGTCAGTTTTAGCCCTTCCTGCTGCTACTGCAAGTGATGGTGAGAAAGGTGAAGTGATGGTCTTTAATCTAGACGGTGGACATACTCCAGTGTGGTAACCATACTCTTCAACTACTAATTTAGGTTTTTCATCGTTCAATGTCAATCCAAACTGTATCCTCTATAATAAAATCCAAATAATGTTTCCAAACAATTATACTGTAGGAGATTTATATTAAATTGCTGCAACTGTTGTTTATTCAAGCAATTTTATAAAAACTAATTTTGTATTTTTAATTTTCTATACATTTTTTAACATGTATAAGTCGTTTTTTTTTTAAATTGATCACCTTAACAACTTTCCCAAAACGTTTTTTAAGTTAAATTTGTTATAAAACGTTTTTTCCTACATTTTGGATTCATCAACTATTTTATTGTATTTTTCCAAGTTCTACTTTTGAAAATTTTTTTACAAAAATAATAATTTTCCCGTTTGAAACACAAAAAAAACGGAATGTCTTCAAAAATATTTTGTCTACATAACAATGTTTTCTAAACATGAAAATATATAATAATGTGCACTTACTTGAATGGAATGCAATCAGTAGATTTTAAATAACATGCGGAAGCAATAAAAAAAGACCATAGTGGTCGAGTGGTTGCTATTTACCAGATATAGGGTTAAGTTAACTAAATATTAAATTGACTCTGATAGTCAATGATTGACTCTGGAATAGATCTCTGAATACAGTGACTGCATTCACTCTTGTTTAGGCTTCCTTGGAATGTGCTGAATTGCTATCCTTGTTAACCAAGTCATGCACAGTGAGGCTGGGCAGTTTAGATAAGCACATTTATTATCAGTATTGAAAAATGGCTAGTTATTTACATCAATAATTGAACGTCCACAGCGTGAAACCAAATTAAAAGAATTGCTAGATGTCTCTTAACCCTAGAACCGGCAGCTTTAACGAAAATGGATTTTTTGGCGTGTGCAAGCATTTATTCAAAAATTCGCCAAAAATAGTAAATTAACCTCAATCCAAAAGTGTTCCATAGATTTTTTGTAGAGAAAGGTTCAAAGAAATTGTATATGCCAGTAAAAAAATTATAGATGTAAAATTTAGAAAGTTATTAGCTCAAGAAACAAAAAATGTTCAGTTACGAAAAATAAAAGTTCAACTTTAAGTCTACATAAAAAGTAGTAAACATTTTTTGTAATTTTTCCATAAATGTAAAAACGTTTCGTAATTTAGTTCTAAATAGAACTGTATAAAGACATTTAAAATTTTAAAATTTCTTATTTTGAAAACATGAGATTTTATGTTCTTACTACAAGTCTGCTATCAAAAGTATGCCAAGTTAGAAACGTAATTTACTAATATATGCTGTGCCCAAAAATAAAATATTATTATAACAAAGTGTAGAGAATAAATCAAAGAACTGAACTGTATACTTGTAAATTATCTTTTCATAAAAATTTTTGACTTAGAATTATTTAAATAACAAAAGTTAGAAAAATATAGAAAACTCTTGTCTGTACAAGATGCGCGCGCAAACCCCTATGTCTGGCTATGTTGTAAAAGTCCGTTACGCTTCAGATTTGAACGTTAGATGAGACCGTATTAGCAGTCACTTTCCCACGGT
This sequence comes from Philaenus spumarius, assembly GCA_018207615.1. Classification (NCBI taxonomy): domain Eukaryota; kingdom Metazoa; phylum Arthropoda; class Insecta; order Hemiptera; family Aphrophoridae; genus Philaenus; species Philaenus spumarius. The sequence continues at coordinate 109,495 of JAGFPH010002243.1, forward strand.
CCTACACAATAAACTGTTCAAATATAGCATATTTGGTTTACAGGGGAAGTTAGCTTGAAGCATTATGTTTACAAAGATACCAAAATATCTCTAAAAAGCGATTAAGGTCACACACATATCACATGAAATAAATAACGCTGTTTATTGGTTGGAAAACTGACCAATTGCAAGGGTCTACAAAACCACTTACAACTTCAGAAATATTTGTCCGATTTTTGATTGGATGAAAGTTTTGGATAGGGGAAATTGTGATGAATCCATCGATACATAGATTTAACTAAGACAACCTACTGGGCGGGTTTTAGAGATTGACAAAAGTTGAGTAATTTCGTTATGTTTTGTATGAATTTTCGGGCGCCGATTGATTTGTAGAAAACTAATAAACTGCAACGATGATTACGTATGAAAATATATGTTTTAGAAAGAAATTGTAAATACAAAAAATAAAGTTTGAAACATTACCTTTCCAATGCTGTTTGTCTTTTTGAGATTGGAAGATTTTTAGTGGGTCAAATATTCAATACAATCACACGTTACAAATGTGTTGTCATGATCGCACGTTTCGTGCGATCTGCCGGTTCTAGGGTTAAGTCAAAAAATCTGTAATACAAATTTGTATCAACCCTACTTTATTGTTCCATTTAAATACAACACACAATTTCATTTTTTAACATTAATAAGTAAAAGAAGACTAAGTATCTCTTTGCATGTATTTACAAAAGATTTCAAACCAACACTGGAATTGGTTTATGTTACAATATTTTGTGTCAAGAGGACATCATGACTGCACAAAAACAAACTTCCCTTTTATTCCTTTTGTAGTTCAAGTTTACCATTAGTAATTGAGTTTTGTTTTGTTTGTTGTAACTGTTTTGTTACTAACCTTGTATTAATTTTATATCATTTAACAGTAACCATTAGTAAATTTGACGATTATCAATTTTTTTTCACAGAAAATAATATAACAGTCCAATGATGATGATTTATTTACTCTCTACTAATTTTTAAGCACGACAAAGCCCTAAGGTAGTCAATTGAGTAATCTCAGCTTGCAGCAGTAGTGAATTGAGCAGTCTGTGACAACTCAACTTTTATTGAATATTTCACCCACTAAAAATCATTTAATCGCAATAAAATAAAACCGTTGGAAAGGAAATGATTTAAACTTTAATTTTTGTGTTTACAAGTTTTTTTCTATAACGTATAAATTTACATACGTAATCATCGTTTCAGTTTTGAGTTTTCTAAAGAAAATGTCACGCGAATGAATCACGCCGAAATGATGCAGAAATTCGAGTTTCTATGTCCCTCCCTACAGCCTGCCCAGTAGGTTTTCTTAGTTAAACCTATATATCGATGGATTCATCACAATTTCCCTATCTATCTAAAACTTCCATCCAATCAAAAATCGGACAAATAAGTGGGAAGTTATGGAGCGGTTTGTAGACCCTTGCAATTGGTCAGTTTTCCAACCAATAAACAGAATTACTTATTACACGTGATATCTGTGTGACAAAGTCTATTTTTAGACATATTTTGATATGTTTGTGTAGAGAATGCTTCAAGCTAACATTTCCTGTGAACCAAATATGTTTTGCTCGAAAGGTTTGTTGACTATTAACGTGGGAAAGACTGCGTTTTGACGTTCTCACACCAAAGCTGTAATTTCAAATTAACACCTTAACCGTAATATGGAGAAAGTAACGTTAACTGTAATACTGTATACTGATTTTGAGGTAAAAACTATAGTTTTTTTTACTTTTTCTCAATGAATATGCTAAAAACATATTTACTAAACTGTTTCTAAAAGTTGTACGATTGTTTTAATTGGTTTTGGAAAATATATTTGTTTAAAATATTATGTTAAACTTAAATACCAAGATTGTATATTAAAAGTACATTAAATGGTTATAAATTAATTAAAAACATATCTTTAAGTTATTGTTTTATTACAAAACCATAAGAAATAATCAAGAAATTATAAAAAATTAAACACACATTGACCTTTAGTATTACAATTAATTGCTTAGACACAATCCTTGGCACAGTCAACGCAGACTTTCCTACTGCACTCTAAACAGATAAGAACGCTACACACGATACATTTGTATTGCGTTTTTCATTCTTTTACTGAAGGACACTTAGATCATGTTTTTCATTTGTCCATTTTGTCATTGGGGACGCCTTCTTGCGCTCTTTCCACAACATTTTCTCCCAGAATCCTCTTGATTGCTTCTTTAATCTCACGACGTATATTGGGCACAGTAAGTCTGTGTCTCAATTGCGGTACAATCATTGCCTTAGCGAGATCCTTGGTAAACTCGAATCATGTCATCATTTTAGTGTCTTTATAACACATGTAGAGAATAAAAGCATTTATACTAGCGATGTTTATAAGCCTGTAAAACACTGCCATCGGCCAACGCCTGGTCCTACGGTTAGATGCATACACTGCGCAACGCATATCCAGGAGGTCTACGCCACATTTGGTAGTGTTGTAATAGCACACAATCTCTGGCTTATTTTTTTCATGGTTTATATCAAAGTTTTGGTGCATAGTTGAGATAAGAATGACGGATTTGTTTTTTTCTGGAGCGAAGGAAACCAGAGTCCTTGGTCCATTGACAGCAAATCTAGCTGAGTTTGCAGGTCTCTGTCTGCTGGGAAGAAACTCCTTTGGTACTTCTCTTTTATCTTTTCGCATTGTGCCGACGTAGGTGAGCCCCATCTTTTGAAGCTCATCAGTGGTTTCTAAGCTTGTAAACCAATTGTCCGCCGTTATATTATGGTTAGTTTTGGAAATTGGTTTGCATAGACGAACTATCGACTGTGTGGGTTTATTCAGTCTCAATTGTTCCTCAGGGGAAAGACCTACACCGTCACTGTTTTTGCCGGTGTAAATGTAGGCGTTGAACAAATACAAAGTTTTTGAATCAGCCAAACACATTACTTTTATGCCATATTTATGGGGTTTTTTTTAGGCATGTACATCCTGAAACCACATCTGCCTCAAAAAGGAATGAGCATCTCGTCTACAGTTGCATTTTCTGAAATGCAGTAGTTCTTCTGTGAATTCTCAATCACTTTACTGAATATTTCAGAAATAGGCGCAGCTTTATCAGTTGTTTTTCTTTGGGCTCTTGTCTGAACATCATCAAATCGAAGAACTTCAAATTGTCTCATTGACATTGTTAAATTGAAGTAAGGCCTATTTGCAAACATCTTTTGAGAACATTGACTGAACAGTTTCATGGTTAGATTTCAAAACTGATGTCAGAAGTAATAAACCAACTAGAGCATTGATCTCTATAGCATCTGTTTTTCGGTAGTTAGATTTATTTGATGGGTCAGTTAAATTAAGTATTACGGACGCAAGCTTCACATTAGTATTTTCAACAATTATATCAATTATTGTAGGATCGAATATCAAATCCCAGATGACTTTTTTGTCGGGATTATTTCCAACATGTTTAGCATAATTAGTCAATCCTGGCAATCGTCCCCTGGACAATAATTATATTGTAAGCTGGAGTTCGAACACGAGGATTCCTGACTGTGTTTCTTTTGTACACCATGGATATGGTGGGCCAATCTCTTTCTTCTTCAAACGACCAAATATATATTTAGGAAGGTTACTATTGTCAATAAGTAGTAACTTACCATCCATTTCCTCACCCTCATTATTTTCATCACTACTGTCATCTGCATCAGTTAAATCTTCTTGCTGTTCCTCTTCCGATAATATAAAGTCTTGGTCTGAATCAGAGTCATTTACAAGTTCATCAATGTCACTGTCATTGCCACTAAATTGTTCATCTTGAAGCATCAAATTTATACGATCTACAAATGATGGATCATAAACTGAAACGGTATTGTCACTCGTACTTGGTTGATCCATGTCTCAACTGTCTTGATTTAAAAATTCAGTAATATATATAATCACAAACACTATACACTACTATATAAAAAAAATATACACAATATTTACACTATACACTACTATATATATATATATATATATACAATATTTACACAATACACTATTATATACACAATATTCACACTATACACTAACAATAGACAAAACAACGTCTATGCCGTTGAACGTAATAACCGGCACAAGAGACCGGAGTGAAGATAACGTATACTGTAATACCCGGTATGATAGACCAGTAGAACTTTGAAAATCGATGTGTCACAACCAAACCGCTAACAGTAACTGAAAAAAAACCAGCTTGTCTTGTGAAGAGGTAAGAGGGGGGAAGCTATTGAGGCGGTGCGATATCTGGGTCAAACAGAGATGCCACAATATAGCAACAAATATCCCTACTGGTCTCAAAGACCGGTATTACGGTTAAGGTGTCAACGGGTTTTCTCCATGGAGCGCCATAGCTGACCGTTTTATACAAGCATGAATGGGTAGTTTGCATATTTGACCTCACTTATTCAAATAATTCTAAGTCAAACACTTTTATGAAAAGATAATTTACAAGTATACGGTACAGTTCAATTCTTTGATTTATTCTCTACACTTTGTTATAATATTTCAATTTTGGGCAAATCATATATTCCTAAATTACGTTTCAAACTTGGCATAGTTTTGAGAGCAGTCTTGTAGTAGGAACATAAAAACTGGTGTTTTCAAAATAAGAAATTTGAAATTGATAAATGTTTTTAAACAGTTCTATTTAGAACTAAATTACAAAACTTTTTTAAGCTTTTGAAAAAAATTACAAAAAATGTTTACTTTTTGTTACGTAGGCCTAAAGTTGAACTTTTTCATTTCGTTACTGAACATTTTTTGTTTCTTGAGCTAATAACTTTGTAAATTTTATATCCCAATCATTTTTTTACTGCCATATAATTAATTCTTTGAACTTTTCTCTACAAAAAAGCTATAAAACACTTTTGGACTGGGAAAGAATTACTATATTTGGCAAATTTTTGAAAATATGCTTGCACACGCACCGAAATGGCTTGGCGTTGCAAAAATTTAACTACGACAGTTGTAGGGTTAAAAGTTGTGCTGTCATTAACTATTCATCACCCAGACAATGCTTTATTCACTAACTCAGAATAATGGAACGGCAGCACAAAAACAACGCATACACTTTCACGGTCAAGGGCAAACTGAAGCTAGAGGAAAGGGAGCGTCTTTAGTTCTCTTGCAGACAAAGATAATTCAGTTTGGCCAACCCGCCATCCTAAGATTTACAAATGGTTAGGGATGTAGGTTAAAAGTATTATGCCTGTTATAACTTAAACAGGAAAAGATGAGTACAACTGGTTAAGACATAGGCAAAAACAGATTTTTTGCATATTGTTGAATAGGTAATAAATCTAATTGAAAATCGCTAATGAAAAATATTTGTTATCACCTTTTTACTTTTTTAGTGACATTTTTATTGTAGTGAAATATCTTGAGAACTACATGTAATGGAATAATTGTAATAATTAATTATTGTATATTGAAAAATGAAAGGTAGTAGTAAAATTAAAACAATCATTAATACTATAATAATCATTAAACAAACCCGAGACGACCCACCAGTACTTGTGTGGAAAGCTATTTCCCATTTTAATTATTGAACTACCCTTTAATGGTGAATATTACGTGTTTATACTTTATATGTTTTGTGTCATGTGATTATCGTCGGAAATGTTCATCTTCGATAATGACAGAGATTTGTGTCAAAACTAGTAAGGCCCAGCAGCAGTAGAGGGGAAATTAATAGGACCATTTGAAGGTTGGTAAATTCATTTTTTTAAAGTTTTAATTTGCAACAACATCCTCATTACGCGAACTGCAAAAACATTTGACAATAGCAGAATTTCAAAACGGTCTCTATGTATTGAATAACGTAAAAACAATGATTGTCGAACAGAGAAAAACTAACATAATTTATACTTAAACTTGTAAAACAATGTTCGTGGTAAAAAAGTTATAATAAAGTTATAATATCTACAGTTGGCTCTTTCATTTTTATTAATGATTGAGGGCATTATCTTATTTTAATTATTATTTGTTATTTATTTATTTTTATTTATTATTATTAGGCCTATTACATGTTTTGTTACAGGCAAGTAATCTTGGAAGTTGTAAGTTTTAATAAATGTTAATGCTTACTGATTTATAAGTTAAACTGTTTTTGAATATTGACTTTTAAAATTTCACATGTTGGTAATAAATAAAATTAAAATCTATATCTCTATTAAAAAAAAGTTGTGTACCTTTGTAAGAGTCTCAGCGCCTGTATCACCTGTTTGAACATTTAACACGTCTACTGAAGTATTTTCTGTTGGTTCAGGAGAAGTTTTCGATGTCGCCCTTTGCAGCCTAGGTGGTAAGGGTCGCTTAAATTTATGAGAATGATCTTTGGGAATTGGGGAGGTAGGGTTGGAATAATTGTTTTGGTTGGGAGAAATAGGAGGGGAATACTGATGGTGAGATGAAGAAGATGTGTTGTTAACTGTAACCTAAAAAAACACAGTCACTATAGGAATTAAGATATTTCATTTTATAATATGATACAAATTATTTAAAAAACTTTTTGCAAGGATTGATTTATGACACTCAGTTTTGTTATAAAAATTACCATCTGATCTAGAGATGGGCAGGTCCGGATGGATACGGGTCCGCGGACCAGTATCCGCCGCCGGAACTGATGGATGTAGGTCCGAGTGTGAGTCGGACACGTATCCTTTTTATGCAGGAATCTCTTTACCTTCCACTCCATATTAATTCAGTTCATTCCAGGATCCAGTTCTGACCGACCGTCTTTTGTCAGCGTTGCGCTGTAGGTCCGAGTGTGAGTCGGACACGTATCCTTTTTACGCAGGAATCTCTTTACCTTCCACTCCATATTAATTCAGTTCATTCCAGGATCCAGTTCTGACCGACCGTCTTTTGTCAGCGTTGCGCTGTAGGTCCGAGTGTGAGTCGGACACGTATCCTTTTTACGCAGGAATCTCTTTACCTTCCACTCCATATTAATTCAGTTCATTCCAGGATCCAGTTCTGACCGACCGT
>JAGFPH010002243.1:116624-156693 GCA_018207615.1 Philaenus spumarius
ACTCCATATTAATTAAGTTCATTCCAGGATCCAGTTCTGACCGACCGTCTTTTTTTTGTCAGCGTTGCGCTGTAGGTCCGAGTGTGAGTCGGACGCGTATCCTTTTTATGCGGGAATCTCATTACCTTCCACTCTGTATTCATTCAGTTCATTCCAGGATCCAGTTCCGACCGACCGTCTTTTGTCAGCGTTGCGTTGTTTATAATTCATAGATTAAACTCGTGTGTTTTCTTCCCCATTAAGTTTATTATTGTGAGATTAATTTGTTAATTATTATTTCTGAATAGCTAGATAATTAAAATAATGTGTTTGTAGTAACACAATCCTTCATCATGCTATTTAGCTTGGAATGGGTAAACTGGCAGAATTATCCTGATCTGATTTACTTTTGTTTAAATGATATAATGTTAAATAGAAAGGTTCTGCTTAAAATTATTATTTCTTATTTCGTTAATGCAATGCATTTAATTCACACTTGTCCAACATATTAAACAATTATCATAAATTTACAATTTATATATAGGCCTGTATATAAATAACATTGTGGTAAGCACAAATTGCTTAAGTAAAGAAATCACAGACAAGGTAAAAAAATTTAACTTTATTATCCTATGCAGAAAAAAATTAAATTAACAAGTTGCACATAATCAGATTAAAGAAAGAACAATAATAAGGGACATACATTAATATTTTTTTTAAACTTGATAAATGTTTATATGTGAATTTTAGTTCATAATGTTAATCTATTTAAAGATTTGCTTGCAATTTATCTATGATATTTACCGAAGAAGGATACACTTTTGTTTTTAGTTAGATATTTAGTCATAATTATGTTAGAACTTTTTTACAAGTTTAAAAGTGATTTTCAGTTTCTTAAATTTACCTATTTAAAGATTTGTTTAAAGTGTATAGTACAAATTACCAAAGAGGATACAATTTTATTTTGTTTTTTATATAAATATTTTGCTTTACTTTTGTTTGTGTTTGACTGATTTTAATTATTTGTAATAATTATATAATGACTATAAGTTTATTTTATTTTATTAATTATTACCTAGGCCTACTAGTACATACACTTCAATCCATTATTTTGTAAACGCTACAAAATAAAATCCTAGCCTGGTTGCAGTACAGACTGGAATGGATTTAATTCATGTCCGCAATACACTCCGACTGGATTGTATACAACCACGTGATTCATGTCCACAATTCATTCCATTCCGTCGGCCTTTGTCGGACCCATACAGGTCCGTCGGACACGGATTCGGGATGTAGGTCCAGAGAGCTGGATATAGGTCCGGACCCGACTCCTTAAAAATCTCGGACCTACACATCTCTAATCTGATTAAATGTAATACCGTGTATATATATATATGGTTCGGAACCAAGTCGTAGGGTGGAAAATGTTAGTACTAAGAAGTTTTGAAGCCATTTTGTGGCATTCAGATTCACTAAACGTTGTGGTATTTCAGATCAATTTTAAAGTTTAGATGAGGCACGAAAATTTAACTTGATAATAAGCTTCAGTTGATATTTCATATTACCACTTTATTTAATTGTCTTCTTAACTCTGAATATTTTAGTGGAACTAATTGCAAAAGAAAAAAGAGAGACATTCATTCTAGACTAAAAAAATACGAGACACTATAAACTTCTAAAAGATAGGTTCTTCATAAATATATTCAAAATTGGTTTTGTCTATAACAATCAAACTACTTCATTATTAAATAAAAAAATAACAGTAATAAATGAACCTTCTTACCCTTCGTGAGTGCTTTTCAAAACTGCCATGGTTGTTGTCTCTGTTATTTAAAGTTATATACAGCGGTGCTCTTGGTGGGTTACGATAGCTTGAAGGTGGAGGTTTCCATGATGATTGTATAGGTTTTCGGGAAGGCGCCTGTACAGACATAATGAACATGTAAATTAACACCATAAAACCAATGTATTAATTTTCTAGAATATTGTACACAAATCGAAAACTTTTAGGGATTCGAAAAGGATTGCACTTTGATATTGTTTATATTTTTAAAAATAGACAGATTTTAAGGACTGTAATACATAATACTTAATATAAGCAATTGAATAATATTTATTACTAAGTATATAAATGTATCAATAGTTTTAAGATCATTTGTTTCAAAACAAAATTACGTTAGTAGATAGTTTGAGGTAGTGATTCAAGAAATATTGGCAGTACAGTAGGCTTTATGAGACGGTGTTTAAACCTCAATTACAGTAGGCTGCCCTGATGTGGTGGACAAGAACTCTTAACGGTTATTACGCATAGATTGACGAGTCTGCAAAGGGTGGCCTGCCTATGCATCTTGCCTTAACCTTTTGCACTCCATAGGCGAACTCAGTCCGACCCGACATAGCTAATTTGCCGTCGGACTCATTCCGACACACATTTTAATATGATTTCTATGTTCTAAGCAAGTGTAAAATCCGTGGTTTTCGATCTAATGAGACTTCAATGTTGTTAGAACAGTTTAGAAACCAGTGACAGATTATATTCTCTGTGGAATATATTTTACACGGATACTAGAATACACGGTAGGGGTCACGCGCAGGTCCCTGCCGCCCGGCTCGGAGACGTGACGTCACCCTGAACCCTCCGCCTCGCCGCACTGTATACAGACTCCACAGTCCACAATGTCATTCGCTATTCGAACACTAAAACGCGTAACCTGCAGCCTTCAATTTCATTAGATATTTTTAATACGTAGGGACGAAAGTATAATTTTGCAGGCCAGTACGATTTTATATCGGTTTATACATTTATTAATATTAAAAGTGCCCAAACCTTGCCGTTACTCTTAAGTTTTGTGTAATAATCGCTAGAGTTTGATGAATTCCCGTGTGCACAAATTTTAAAAGATTTTTTTATTCAATGCAGAGTTTGATCATGTTTGACCTAAACCGTAACATTTATAAAGATGTAATTCGTTTATACTTATCACTGAGTATAAGTTGACCATTTATTTATTTCAGAAACAATTTATATTTTTTATATTTTAACAAGCCATTCGTCCATGAGAGCTCGTATCTGATCCAACCACCTTCATCAGTCTTCCCCACTAGATATTTTTTAAAATATATCTTTCATGTAATTGTTTCTGAAATAAATGTTTCACCAGTCTCAGTCTCCAACCAACACCTTGTAAAACCAAGGTAATATTTCGAAGGGAATTTTACAAGAAAACTAGTTGAATATTATGATCGCAGATCTGTCAAGGTTAAATAATATTAAGAGCAATGTAGATATCATTTTCTGAAAAAGTTTGTTTATATATCAATAATAGTTTCTTATCAGCAAATTAATTATTAAAATTGTGGAAAATACTTTGTAAATTAATTAATAATAAAAGAAATAAAATATTGTTTTATATGAGTAAGTACAATACATATAACCAATTCACTCAAATATATATAATCAATTTATGTATATGTTTATATCATCCAAATTGATATCTTCAGACTTTTGTTACTTGTAGAAGAACGCCCAGAAATGAATAATTATAATATTTAAAGATCATCATAAAAAAACTAATATTAACTAAGGGAAACTGAGTTAATTGGTCTGAAACTGTATTGTAAACGTACGAAAAACACATTTGGTAATTGTTTTCAATTGATAGTTTGAATCAATACTGCAAGAACTCTCTACACACCAGATGCACATCTTCTTTATCCAAGCATTAGTAAAATATTACATTTAGTGAGCTTCAAATCTCAATGAACATTATATCGTAATATTTTTTATTTGAACTTATTTATAATGTATTTTATAGTTCTAGTTTCACTTTTTTCCCCCCACTACTTAACTCTTTGTTTAGCTAGACAAAAGAAAGTTTGGTTAGTTTTTTAACATCTACAACCTAATTCTTATAACCTTCTGTTTATATAATTCTTTATAATAAAAAATTATTATAAACTATAAAATTTCCAAAATTTTAATATATGGAACGTTTTTGTAAAAACACAAATAATGTAAATTTCAAGCAGATAGCAATTATTATTATATATGAATACGTTAATATTTAAAGTTAATTGTTCAATTAAAGTGTAATAATTATTAACATAGTTTATCTTAGACCTCAAATAATATATGTTCTCAATCGATAAGTAAATCATTAATTATTTACTTTTCATAAGTGTCTGGCAAACGTACTAGGCATCACAAAAGCAAAATACAAACTCATTTGAGGTTTTTCAGGATAGTTATCACTAAATGGTGATCAAAAATAAATCTAAATTATTACAATATTCAACCTACTCTACAAAATGGAAAAAAAAACAATAATCTCAATCACCTATTATTTTGTCTATTCATGTATGTCATTCAATTTGAACACGTTCCAGACAAAAATGAGTTGGTCTTATTTAGTGCCATTAAATAATAGTTTCAAACTTGTCCTTGTTTATGTATCTGATACATTTTACTTTAACTGAATCTCCATATGCAAGGTACGCATTTATTTTTAAATTCTTACTGTAATGCACAACGAATTTGGACATTAATTTCCTACTCACCTCTGCCTACTAATAGAGGGGATGGAGTGTTGTTTTAAACAGTACGTTATTCTCCACAGAGCAATAATTTATATGTGCCATTTAACCTTTTAAAATCAGCAATAAAAATATAGGCGGCAATTTAAATAAAGAAACACTACGAAATCATAGCTTTTTCGTAGTTAAATTTTTGATACAAACTTTTTATAAGTTTAATATATATACAAAAAAACTAAAAACGAAAGAAACTTTAACAATGTAAATCATGTAATTTTGTAATAGTCAAAGTCCAAATTGACTTGAATCTAATAAGTTGTTTAGAGTCAAACCATTGTAATAAAAAAGGTAATTGCAACGAATTTGGAAACAAACAACAGAAGTAAATATCGCATCAAAACAAGCTGGTAAATTTAGACGTTTTAATGCAAATTAAATAGAAGGTATTAATGTTAACACGGTCGCAGTAGAAGTTAATGCTTTTAAAATTTCCCTAAATAAAATATATATAATTCATAAATACAAAAACAGGACTCATTAATTACTTATCTATTTAATATAAGTGTACGGGCGGCAGGCAGCGGACCGGGAGGGAGGGTTCAGAATGACGTCGCTGGCGCGTGAGTCTACTGCGCATCCTACTCATGACCCCTACCGCGTATTCTAGTATCCGTGATATTTTATATCTCTCGGAAGTTGAGCAGCTGTTTGCAAGTCATGATCGAGAAATACAAAAGTAGCATCGTCTGTTATCTTGTAACTTTTGTTTACGCTTTTGTACTTTATTATTTTGCAGTTTTGTAAAGCTCTTTTGTGTAAATTTTGTTTATGCAAATAATTTTGTAATCTTGTTTTTGTTTTATTTTGTGTTGAGAAATGGCAACTTTTTAAAGTATATGTACCATTATTTCACAAAAATGTTATTGTTAAAATAAATTTTTGAATAAATATAGATAAAATTGACATGCTTAAACAGAATATTTACTGTAAAAAGTATTTTCCAAGCTCTAATTATTTTTATTACTACTTTTAAATTCATAAAAAAAAACATATGTTTTTACTTGTTTGACCTAATAATATATTCAAAATAGGCCTATTCAATAAAAAAATATTGTTAAACCTCAAGACTATTTTTTTATTATTTATTATAGTCAACTTTAATGTAATAAAGTAGTTTAAAAGCTCTAAACTCTATTATTCTTATTTTTAATTTAATTACAAACAAAATAATCAATTGATTTTTCTGACCGATTATATTCAAAATAAAACATATTCCTTTTTATTTTCATTTTTTTTTTTCTTATTCTCTGATTTATTCCGAACAAAATGATATGTAATAAGTTATGTTTACTATTTACCGAACATCTTTTGCGAATTTACAAAAATAATTATTCAACCAGTAATATTTTAATTGGATCTGGTTTAGCAGCCAAGTGTCAAATATAGTGCAAAAGGTTAAAAAGCACTCCTACAGTAGCTATAGAAATATGTTAGGAATGGTTCTGCTGGACCTCAGCATTATCGCTGAAGCAACCTCGGAAGCATAAAGAATGGAGTGTTTTGGAATGTGGAAACGTACCCATTGAAATAAAGGACGCAGTTCCATTCGGGAACTTAAATCATGAGATTATACATTTACTATGAGAAGAAATTACATAAGTGAAAAGACCTCTTCTTGGACAATATCTTTTGAAGTGATTATTCACAAGAGAGAGAGAGAAAACAACCAAAGAAGAGCAAAGTATAGCTCTGGGAAAGTATGCCAGGTAGAAGTACTGGCAATATTGGAATGCGCACAAATGTGCGTAGCGAGAGGATTATACAAAAAGCACATTATCTTTAGATAGCCAGACTGCTATGAAGACTGTAAGCTCACACGAATATTCATTGTTGTTACTAGTGTAGGATTATCACCAGACCTTAGTTAAACTTTCAACCGGGAATCAAGTAGAATTGAGATGAGTAACCTGGTTATAGAGGATACGGAGGCAACAAAACGCAGATAAACTGGCACGGAAAGGAGCGAGTATACCTTTTATTGGCCCGGAACCAGTGTGCGGAATAACTAAAGCAGCAGCAAGAAATCATTTACAAAAAACGATGAAACCAGAGATTGCAGGAGAAAATTACCGATAGAGAAACCTTGTTGGCCATTAGTTGAATCACATCAGAAACTTTCTAGGTTCATCGCTACACAAAGCATCGAAACCAAAGGAAAATCTTAAGACATCTGAATGTCATGGGATTATTCCAAAGCAATTTGAAATGCAGATTTTGTAACCAACAATAATTGGAAACTGCAGAATTCATCAGTAATCCTGCCAAGCAAATTCTAAACCTGACCAAAGGTGTAGAATTAATATTAGTGGAGAAATTAGGAAAAAAGTACTTAAGGCTGCTGAATCTAGAGTGTAAAATCTGTTTCTGACACTAATAATAATAACTATAAATAGTAAGTCCTATGTACGTTTATAATTTTCATTTACATTTTAAATATTTCAAGAATCTATATTAAAGTGGACATAGATAGCTGGCCTGATGATGCTGCCTGTGGCAGTGAAACATGTAGCCACATAAAAGGTAAAGTACAAATACAGACTACATTTGACAGAAAATAAACAATATCTATATCTATATTACAACAAAATGTAGAATATTAATACATATTATGTTAGTACATGTGTAAATTAACTAATTATTGATTAAACATTCTTCAAAGTATTTACTTTATCAATGTTTCAATGAAATAACTTACAGTCTTCATGGTTGACTGAGGCTAGCAGAGTGCAATGCTATCTATATTTGTAAACTAAATACTTTCTACAGTTATTCTAATTGGTATTCAACGCTTATCACTTATGGCACCATTCATTGTTTACACATACTAAATAATGACTAACACCTTAGGCTTCAACAGACTCAATATAATATTGTATTTTTAAAGCTGGCTTTGAAATTATCTAATTATTATAAAAATTGTTCTTTTATATCCAACTTATTTAAAGAGGATATATTATTTATGTTACACATAAAATTTTTTTAATGAAATCTTACAAGCAAACTATACTGTGCATTATCATATCTTATCAATTAAATTTTGGTGTAATAAAAATGAACCAACATTTCCTAAAAGTTAAAATAATTTATACGTACCTACACTATTTAGCAAAATACAAAAATAATGTTATATAACTGTTACAAAAATGTGAACTGGTACTCAATATAAACACAAAAACACATTTTTACTAGAACAAATAAAAGTAAACATTTTAAGTGGTAGCCTATTTGTGTATTGATATCTCCTTATTTATATTTTACTTAATAATAATTCAGTAATATTTAGATGTGTTCAAATATGTATTGAATTGGTGACATTCCAAATAAACTAAATTCTGAAGTTCTAACAACATTATTTTCAGTTTGATGGTGGATTTTATAAACAAACCAGTGGCTTTCCGATGGGAGGTGTTCTTAGCCCCCTTTTGTGTAATATCTTTATGGATCATTTTGAGCGGTTGTTGTTTGCTAAATCAGTATTGAAACCTAAGCTGTGCCTTAGATATGTGGATGATATTTTTTGTATTTGGAGTGAATTTTTAATTTTGTTGAATAGCCTTTTTGATGACATACAGTTTACCATGGAGATGGAGACAAATAAGTGTTTACCGTTTCTGGATGTATTGGTTAAAAAGAAGGATTTCGGATTGGAGACTACAGTGTACCGTAAACCTACCAACATGGGACAATATTTAAATTACCATTCTAACCATCCCGAACATGTAAAGGTTGGTTTGGCGTGTAGTTTGTTTAAGAGAGCTCATACGGTATGCAGTAATGAGATTGATTTTAAACAGAAGATTCAACAAGTTAATCGAGATTTATTGAATAATGACTATCCACAATATATCATTGACAGAGCTATTAAAAAAGCAAATAATAATAGTAATAAAAAACTTAATGAAGAACCATTAACGACAGTTCAGATTCCGTATGTAAAAGGTATTTCGGAAAAAATAAGAAGATTGAATTCCAAGTTTTGTATTAGGACTGTTTTTAAAAATTCATTAACCATTAAAAATTGTGTTAATAAATTGAAACCTAAAAATATCGATTTGGATAGCAAGAACATTGTGTACAATTTACCCTGTCAGTGTGGGTTGTCGTATGTGGGACAAACTTCTCGTCCATTTAAAAAATGTGTTTCTAAGCATAAAAAATGCATATTAACGGGCGAAGTTAATCGGTCTAAAATTGCGGAGCATGTCATAGCGAACAATCATGCTATTCTTTGGGATGAGGGATTCCAACTTCTAAAAGAGTCTAACTGGAGAAAGAGAGTTTTCAAAGAGACTGCTATAATGTCCGTGAAGGAGAACTGTATTTCCCAGCCAAGTTCCACCGTTAGTGCTATTTACTTCCCTTTAATTAAAAATGAAGTACAGAGACTTTTTGACAGGCCTAATGTAAGAATTAATAATACCAATGTAGTGGGGGTTGAACCTTTGAACGACCTACGATTGATTCCTACTCAGTCAACCTGTGTTAGGCGTTCAGAAAGGTTGCAACAAAAAACGTCCGCTAAGATCTAGGACTTACATCACCTGAGGACGCGAAGTGTTATTTTTTCTTCGCGAAACGTCGTGTTTGTGTATATTTTACTGTATTGTTCAAAGGATTTTGTGTTGTGTTTTTGTGTGTGTGGTGTGACGTGAAGCCTTGCTTCAAAGATTTTATATTTGACGACAACGTGTCCTGCAGTTATATATACAAGTGAAACAGCAATAAGGTGGGTGTAGTCCATTAAGAGTATAGTAATTTAACTGGAAACATATTAACATGTATGAAAAAAAAATTATATTCGCCTAGTCTGTTTGGTTTATTGCTTAATTTATTATCAAATATAGAGAAGGGCTAAAAGAAATATGCTAGAAAATATATAAAAAAATAATTGTTATAGTTCAACTAAAAATTAGGATAAAATACCCTAAATTATTTTGAAGTAAAATAGGCTTGTGCACCACCCTTGAGAGAGGCTATATTATAAAATGTTGAACCAATTAATAAATATAACGTAACATATATTTAGTTACAATAATTCTTGTTTTAAATTAATATTATGGTTCCTACAATTATAACTTTACTCATGATTTCTTTTCTACAAAACTGATTAACTTTTTATATTTTTAATAAATTATATAAACATTATAATTTATAAAAACATAAATGAGAGATATTAAAATTTAATCGCTTTTCAAATTTTGTGTTGAAAATTTAAAATATATTTATAAAGGTTTAAAACTTATTTTTAACATGAAACGGTACGAAATTTTCTCATAAAGAAAATCTGAAAATTCATCTCATTCACCATTTAAAATATGTACCTCTCATTCATCATATCATTCAACTCATGAATATCATCAGTAATTAAAGTCATTGTGAGTAAACAAAATTGTAAAAACCTGAAATTACCAGTATCTGGATACTGAAACCAGTAATAAATCATAAAACTTTATATAACAAATTCAGCACTACACATCTGCAGACCGTGAAACCTCAACCCGAACCGGTAAATGACAATTCCAGAAATAACATCAAAATCAGGTTTAACAAATGTTCTTAGATAAGTATTAAGCTTAAGCAACCAAAACAGTCATCAATACCTTCCTTCATTACCCAATTTCCAATAATTCAAAATTTAACTTCTAAAGTATCCAGTAACTATTTTTTTTTTTTTTTTTTTTTTTTAAAGGCGAAAAACCTGTAAGATTGTTAAATTAAGGTTAAATAAAGAAATAAAAAAGAGTTAAACTAAAGCTTCACGATTAAAAGTAAAGGGTAGGAAAAATGCATAGGACATGAGTCGGTTCAATATTTCATAAAGGCAGACAAAAATTTTAAAAGTAAATTTAATTATTAATTTGAATAAATGTAAAAGGCAGACAAGTATTAAAAGTAATTATTATATTCAATCTATATGTGAGTTTGAAGAATGAACAGTTTATGCAATGACTTTAAGACGCGGAAAGTATAGGCTACGAGTTTCAAGACGCATTTAGAAAAGCAACGTCCACACCAGTCTAGACGAGATAAGAAGCGAACACCTGCAAGCTATTTCTTAGAAAAATGGTATACGTGCGATTCAACGCAAGATCCACAGAAAGAACTCACAGCTAGCAACAAAAAGATATGACGCAACTTTGAACATCTGTGGGTAGTCTGACGTTTCTGAGCGGTGGAGAAAGACGCTAACGTCACTTGTCAACTCGAGTCCAAGCTGTAAGGATGCTTGAAGTGTTGCGCACTGCGCATTGTTAAAAAAGTTTAAATATGTAACATTTATTTAATCAACATTGATTTATTGTTAATCAAGTTGTAAAGGGTGTTGTTTTTTGTGAGTTATTGAAAAACTGATTTGAATTTTTTACGAGAACTACGGTAATAACTATCATCGACAATGGTGTACACTACGATCGGCGAACTTTTCTAAATAAGTAATGTGAAAGTAATTCGAACATGAACTAGCTACGGAAGTGTTGTTGCGCGTGCGAGTGGGGTTTTCTTTTTCTTTTTAAATTAATTAGTTTATGTGTCTGCCTTTTACGTAAGTATTACATATCTATTTGTACCATATATTTTTTTTTAATTTTAAATTGATTTATGATATTTGTTTGGCTACACTTTTAATCAAAGTGATTTATAAGATTGTAAAAAATTCTTTTTGTAACTTTATATAAAAAAGAAAACAACATGCAGGGCTAAAGCGGCCAATAAAAAATCAGTTGTTATGTGAACCATTAGAGTTTAATTTCACTATCCTATATTCCAGCGAGTACTTGTTCAGGAACTCCACGATCCTGAGTTGTAAGTTGTAAAAAGACAACAGGTAAAGAAAACTAGTATAGGCTTAACCTAAAAACAATATTTTATTAATTATTTTTAACAAGTTATATTAAATTCACTTTTCATTTTTCATTTTTATATTTTTATAACGCCTCACGTTATAAACCTAGGTGGTTATTATTGCCTGAGTAACTATTTTAACATTTCATCTGTGAATAAAGTTCTTAAAGTGAATGATTTGTAAACATTAAAGAACAATCATTCATAAACATTTTCTTTATATATTTGTGTTGTAATTAGATCCTCTTTATTACCCAAATACCTCATCCATTAATAATTAAAATTATTATACAAATTATATCTGCTAGAATGAATATAATCAGTTTGAGTATAATTTTCTGCCAATTCTAACGTAACCCATTTATTTGAGTTCGTCGACGCGTTCGGAGTTCCTCCATTCTCGAGACCTACTTCAGTATACTTTCTCGAAGTATACTGAAGTAGGTCTCGAAAATGGAAGAACTCCGAAACACATCGACGAACTCAAATAAAAGGGTTATGCTAGGATAGGCAGAAAACTGTACTTAAACTGATCATTAATTATTATTTTTAGTAATCCTGTTTTGTATATTCTAAGTCCTTGTAATTTACTTATCTGAATTCAAAAACTAAAGTCAATGTTAATAATTTTTACTGTCCTGTTAATAGTTTGTGAATTTTAAATTATTAGTTAAAAAATATTTATTGCCTTATATACACTGAAACCTCGTTTATGTGAAATTGATGGGACCAGACCCTTTCTGGATAAACGAAATTTCGGATAAACAGATTTTGTTGTTTTTTACATTAGGCCTACAGTTAAGGAAAAAATCTAATAATTTTTTATTATTTTTAATTTGTAATAATTTATATAACGTTAATCATAAAACGGCTTCTTCTGCTTTTCAGCCCCACGTTGGGAAAGTTATTTTATAACGTAAAGTGTTATAAAAATAAAATTTGATTGATTAAAACTGTTTTAAAAAAATGTGTCGTCGAAAAACTTGAAAGATAAAAAAAATTTCAAACTAATAAAAACGTTATATGTGGATTACTACTAACCTACACTTCATTATTCTTAATTAACTTTAATACTCCTCTCTCACTTGAACTTCAATTACAAAATTATTTCTCTCTTCTTAATCTCCACTATAAAAATTATTTATTATATAATTCACCTTAGCTTCAACTTATAAATCCACATTTCACCTTAAAAAACCTCCTTTATTTCAACTCTTTTAAAAAAAAATATATATTCCACATATAACATATCTCTATGCTTTCTTGACTTTATTATGCATATCATTACTTATAAAAATTCTTTATTACTCTAAATTTCTCAGGTTATGAATTCTTGACTGCGAAAGTACACGCTAGATGGACATCATGGTTGACAAATAAAATTTTAAGACATCGTGGCGAGACAACTATGTTTTTACTCACTCATCTTAATAAAGCAATGATACAGAAACAAATTAATCATTATCATATGAATAGAATACAACAAACTATCAGAAATTAACATAAAATACAATCTATAGCTAAGTGAAATAGGCTAAGACGCAATTTGAAATTAAAATGAAGTTATGTATATAAAAAAGATAAAATGTTGAATGCAGACTTAGGTTCATTAATTATTATGGCCATTTATACTCACAAAATTGTTCAAACCAATGTTTGTACCTAGGATTTATAAGATAACTTTGGATGCTTCCTCACATTTAATGATCTCGATGCACCAGAAATGCAGTCACATGGTCACTTATGCACAAGTTCAATTTATTCAAAAACCACTCATTGAATTTCCATGCCGAAGCGCACACCAACGTTGTAACCTTCACTGTTTACATTTTATCCTTCATTTCTCTTATTTCACTCCACAAAACCATACTTTTGTAAAAATTTCTACCTCAAGAAACACCAACTTTACTTAACTGGACGCCATATTCTGTGCTCAAGCTAGACGTACATGGCCTTTTTGATTAAAGCAAAGTTGCACTATCGATTAGATCAAGTTCAGGTTTACTCTGTACACTGATATACACGTTCATGTTATAATTCGTTTACATAATGTGGTTTTCCTCAACTTTGTGATATTAACTATTAAAATTGTTCGTTATGTGACTATTTATTATCCACACCACACTGTCTCTATTTTATGATGAACTTTTCCACACTTTAATATGTTATATATCCTTACTCATTAATTTCTTTTTGTTTATCAAAAATTTAAGTCTGCTCTTTCAATTATTTATTTTATAGTCTGCTTAATTTTAATTTTATGTTTATCTGAATTATTAAATTTTAACTATTTTGCGTCTTAAATGAATTTATACATGTATACATGATTTATAAATATTTATTATTGAATCTTGCGTCTCTTCTACCAGACCATCCTTCTATGTTTTAGACGTTATGGGAATTTACTTGCTAAATATATATACTTCTGTTACATGGACTGTATGTGTCACATTTACCTGCTTACACGCTTTCTCAGCAAGGGTTAATCTCATTAAATTACAAGTGAAAAAACATGAACCAAGACAGGGATTTGAACCCTTGACCTTTAGGCAGAGCGTTACCACAGAATGGTAAAGGTCCTGGGTTTGAATCCTGGTCTTGGTCCACGTTGTTTCACTTGTAATTTAATTAAAATAATTTGTGGTAGAAAATTACAGAAACAATAAAATTATTGATTTTGTGTTTCTTTTAAACAACTGAACAGCTAAAATTGAGATTTTTATAATAAAATATTTTTACAGAATTCAAAAAATTTTTTTAAATTTGGTCCGGATATACCGGATTTTTGGATAAACGAATTTCGGATAAAAACGAGGTTTAAGTGTAACTGTTATTTCAGGTCTTCTGTATTTTTAATTTATAGCAAGCTGGGACACAAATATCTAAATTAAGAACCACGCCTATTTTAACTGTAAGGCTTAATTCTAATTCACCCATTATAAAATAGGCATTCCAAATTACAGTACGATCTGTCACATCCGGACCCTCCCATAACCGGACGCATCTCCAAAGAAATTTTCGTATTTTGGTTGTGTGGCGCATGGGGTAGAAAAGCGAAAGTTGCAGCTAGAATAATGCCGCGCTTAGTCTATCCTTGAAACGGTTAATGACTCTCTCCCCGAAAATCACAATTTTTATCAAACACTGATGTTGCCATTAGCGTTCCTTTACGGTACTGTAAGTAAAATTTTATTTATATATTACTGTGTCGAAAACTGTAGACCTATCAATAATTTTTTTAAAGCTAGCGTGTTTATACTTACAGTGCTGTACCTACATACTTTAAACATACTTTAGATATTTAATTACTGTATTGTAATAACTAAAATTGTGTTTTTACAATGTAAACTGTTTTCTTTTATTGTTTACTTTTAATTACCATTAGTGTATGGTTGTGTACAGAATGTCAATTTGTTAGCCTATATAGTACATTGTAGTAGAGTACAGTAAATACAAGTAAAAACCATTTGAAACATCTAAAAATAGTATTCAACAATAATGGCTTACATTGTTTTGGCCCTTTGGCTATTTATAAATGACCTTGCTATATCCGGATTTTTCCATATCCGGATCGGCCGGTCGCCACATTAGTCCGAATATGACAGGTTGTACTGCATTATTAATAGGATATTATAAACATTTCCAGTTTAGTTCATAATGTAAGATTTCTTTTAACCTTACATGTTTTTTTTAAATTCTTTAAAATTAAAAAAAAATAAGGCTTAAGAAAACTTACAAATGGTCTTGATGGTCTTTTCTTGCTTCCAGTTGTCTTTTGTCTACTGATCAAACTACTTATATGAGCAGAAGATTCAGTTGCCACAGCTTCAATCATAAGATCACCTGAACGATCTGACGATATCTTTATTCCTGGTACACTCCTTAGAAATTTTTCTAATGATGAATACCCACATTTCTGAAAGGGAATAGGCTGCCCTACTAACGACCTGTAATCTCCTACAAAACAGAAGAAATAACAAATGTAAGTTTAAACATCTGTTGTAATATTATAACAATTTCATTTAACCATTGAAGGCCTGGACAAAAAATTACATTCAATCCTTAAATGATTAAACCCCCTTGAATGCCAAAAAGACCAGGATGAAATGTGTAACTCATCTAAAAATACTAGTAGATTTGTACTTTTTCCTTTTTTTTACTTGTAACAATATACAAAAGTGCTATTCATCCAATTAAATAAACGGTACCAGGAACTGGCACATACTTTCTCACAAATACATTTAAATTACTAAACAGATTCACTGTGACTTGTAGGGTGGGGTAGGAGAGTTTTTTTATTAAAGTTGGAGATTATCTAATAAATCTATATATATTAAAAGAATTTGGTCAAAACCTATTTCCAATCGCCCAGCCTCTCCTAATGGACCGATTTTGATGATTTTTGTTTTAAAATGTGTCTTATTACCTGTAGATATGTCATCAAGCATTTACCGAAGTCCTAGGACATTAGGGCTACGCCCCAGTGGCCCTCAAAGTTTCAATGTTAGTCTTATGGAAGGTCAATCTTAAGGAAGAAGAAGAAATATTTCTTTTGATTTTATCAAGGGCACAAAAACAGCTGTTCGTATGAAAAGCTTAAAACAGCTGATTTTGATCAACAACTGATTTGGATCAAATCAGTATCAAATGTAGTATTACCTTTTTGAGGTTACATTGACAAACTAAAAACAAACACAAACAAAAATCAACGAAAAATGCTAACTATATTTTAATTCAATTCAAACATTGGTTGTTACAAACCTATTATATATAAAACAGCTAATTTGGATCAAAAACTGAACATAATCATTCACAGATATGTCAAGTCTTATATATTATCATCCGTTCAGCCGCTATTCACCCGAGAAGGAGCCCCGGTATACAATCCTTCAAATTTCCCATGTTAATCTTATGGAGATAATGTTTAATGAGTTTGAGTCAGCTGCCAAATAAAACAGCTAATTTATGCTCGGTCACCTATGTACAAACGAACAAAAGATTAACGAGATTCTTTATCGAATTTTCCACCTGCGAGCGAAGCGAAGCAGCCATCTGAGGCCGAAGGCCGAGCCGGGGTTGGGACGCGGAGCGTCCAGGGGCAGAGCCCCTAGTATTATTATTATTATCTAGAGAGAAAACTATTTGATCGATTTCGAAAAAATTGGCACCAAACACGTCAATTAGGTCTTCATAGATGCACGTAAAATGGTTTTGAATTTTTTTTTTAAACAACCCGCTTTATGGCCCAAAAACCTCCAAAAACAGTTATTATTATTATTATTATTAGCTAAACGAGAATTTTTAGAAAGATGCGGGTTTCTGTATATGGTAGGGCACATTAAAGGCTACAAATAAACCAAATTTTATCAAAATCGTTAGAGCCGTTTTTTAATAAAAAAAATAATAACTGATTTTTTGGGGTTTTTTTGACCAAAAAGGGGGTTGTTTTTCAAAATTGTTCAAAACCCTTTTTCGTGCATCTATACAGGCGTACTGGACATGTCTGGTGCAAATTTGGTTGAAATCGATCGAATAGTTTTCTCTCTAGCTCTGTCTACATACAGACATACATACAGACATACATACATACAGACATAAAGACATACATACAGACATACAGACAGACATTTTGTAAAAACCACTTTTTTGGACTTAGGGTGTCCCAAAACGGATATTTCCACAAAAATCTCAACATCGATTTTTTTTGCGATCACTATACTTTCTCTATACTTATAGTGAGAAAGTAAAAGGAAATTAACAAAAAATATTTATACAGGGTGATCAACTCAAGGTGGCCACTATTTTGATCTCAGAAAGTATTAATTTTACAATAAACTTTGAATGGGGAACCTTTCCTTGTTTTTTCGGAAATTAAAAAAAATGTAGTTAAAATATTAGTAAATGGCTGCCATTTTCCAATATGGCGATCAACTTTGAAATTTCTTATGGAAACCCCTATTTTTATGACTGATTTGGGTTTTACATACAATTTTAAGACTTTTTTATTCTTGGTGTTTTTTTTTTTTATATATAAACTTAATCGTTTAGCCGCTAGGAGCACTGAAAGTTTCAGAAACTCTTATTTCAACAATTATTAAAAAGGCATGTTTTACCACTTGCAAACGATAAAATTTAACTCAAAGCTCAATATTTTGTACAATGGAAAATTAAAAAGCTGTTGCAGTTTCACAAATACTTAATTTTATACAAAAAACGTACTTAAATTCTGTTAAAAGTTGCTAAATAGCTTACATGACAACTGTACTATTTTTACAGATTTCTTCTCCTACATCGTAAAGCGTACATAGTATTGTAAGAAACTTCTTTGTATCATGGCAACAAAATATTTTGGGACCCAAAAAAAGGCAGTCAAGATGACTTAATTAATTAATTATGACTTAACCCTTTTTTAAGGCCAGGCATGCAATTTCACAAATACTTTATTTTATACAAAAAAAGTTCTTAAATATTTGAAAAAATCGCTAACGCAACCACTGTTTATTTGTAAGTGCAATGTACAGTATAACAACAGTAATGCATGATTGTATTGCTAGGCAATAACCAGCTGTTTCATTGTTGCAAATTTTCACTTTTGTTTTTACCTCGTCTAACCTAGTAATTGCTTTGTTACCAGCATCAGTACTGTTAACCAGTGTCTGTTGTAGTTCTGAATAACAAATTTATATTAGTTTTGTTTCATTGTGGTTCATGTCTACTTGAAATATTTTTGTGTAGGCCTATTTGTTTCTTTGAAAAAATGGGTTATGGTGAAGAAAACTCTTTGTTTTACATTTTTTTTATATTGTAAATATGGACTTTACTAACATTGAAAAAGTGAACATGTTGAAGTTTATTTTCTATGTGGAAAGAACAGTTTGCCTTGGTAGCAAACTGCTATGCTGAAAGATACCCGGATAGGGCAGCACCTAACCGTAAGATGTTCACAAGATTGGTTGAAAATCTAAGATTGAATGGGTTTTTTGTTAAGAAACGACAATTCCAACAACTTTTTAACGTTCCTATGTAAAAAATATTGCACTTTGAGTTAAATTTTATGGTTTACAAATGGTACATAATGTCTCTTTAATAATTATTGAAATAAGAGTTTCTGAAAACTTTCAACGCTCCTGGCGGCTAAACAGTTAAGTTTACCAAAAAAAATCAAGAACAAAAATGTCTTAAAACTGCTTGTAAAACCCAAATCCGTCATAAAAATAGGGGTTTCCATAAGAAAGTTCAAAGTTGACTGCCATATTTGAAAATGGCAGCCATTTACAAATATTTTAACTACATATTTTTTAATTTCTCAAAAACAAGGAAAGGTTCCCCATTTAAAGTTTGCTGTAAAATTAATACTTTCTGAGATCCCAATGGTGGCCCCCAATGGTGGGGGGGTGATGGTTGATCACCCTGTATATTATTTTTGTTGATTAATAGGATTATTGTAATTTTTTTTTTTATTATTTGGAAGTCAAATAATAATATGAATAAAAAAAAAAAATATTATATGGTTTATATAGTTATTTTCTAATAGATTTGTGTATTCTGTACAAATACTAAAAACTTCAAAAGAATATTTTAATAAATACGTAATTCACTTTATCAGCAAAATTTATATTGTGAAAAGCCCTCTTGTTTTAACAAATAAACATCAAATTTAGAGGAAAATCAAAAAACTTAATCTTGATTTGATCACTAGTAAGAAACAATTTGATTGTTTCCCTTTCACTACAAGCAAATTTGAATTAAAATAGTAAAAAATAAGTGTGTAATCAATAAAATAATAACAAATCGATATTTCGGCTCGCGGCCGTTTTCAGAAATATTTTTATAAGCTGATTTATCGGCTCGTGACCACCAAAGGGTTAATAAACTATACTTCCAAGAATAATTACCAATATAAAAATTTGAAAAAAAAATGATTTTACTAGTACAGTATCTCCTATGATTGAAATTCTGCCAACTGTATTTGTAAAGTAACAAAATTTTACTAGTTTTTCACATGATTAAGTGTAATTTATTTGTACTGCATGCAAATTATTCTTTATTCGTACCTTGATGCTGTGAGGAAAAGAAAGGGAAAGGGCAAAGAGGAAGCTTGATGGAATTAATGATAAATATTTAGTAAACAAACAAAACTATTTAACAAGCAATAAATTCAACTATTAAAGGGTTGAATAATTAAATAAAGACAAGTGATTATTCAATTTGAAAGAAATGGAAACAACTCTAAGTAGCCTATTTGTTTGTATAATTTTTTACAATATTTTCCTGTGCAGAGAAGGCAGAGGGATATTAGCTCATATAGCCATAAATGTGATCAAAATGCTTTCATTTAATTGTATAAAGCCTTTTGTATGGAAAAATCATGTGTATGTATGAAAAAATATAAAGACCATGCATGACCTACAAAAAATGCATTTTTATAGTCATTGCCATAGCAACCAAATGCATAAAATAACAGATAAAACATATGATTTGGATAACCAGCCTAGCAACACAATTTTAGGTCAGGCATAATTTATTTTTCCTAGAGCTACTTAAAGTGCGTTTTTTGCACATTCACAGCAGTCCGCAAAATTACTTTAGCCTACATCAGCTGTTTACTTTGATGAAAGTGCCTAGGATGCAAAGTAAACAGCTGATGTAGGATGTTCTGAAAATTTTGATTGTTGTGGTCTAACCTCTGCAAAAATGTTTTTTTTTTAGTGAAACAGATTTTTTTTAAAACTAAAACACAAATTTAAAATGTAGCTGTAGGTAAAACGTGCGTATCTAGGGTGCAAAGTTTACTTAAGACACCCTCAGTAAACTTCAACAGGCGTCAAATGTTTATTTCGTGTGACAAACTCAACTTTGCACCCTAGATTCTTGCACAAATAACATACTCACATGATTTGTTTGCACATCCATACCTATCAAATGATATAAGTTTCATTCCTCTCCTTTTATAAACACTAAAAAAGGTACTTCAATTTTCTCAATATTGCTTAACCCTTTCCACTCGAATTACTGGGGACCTAGTGTTGCTATTAGGTCAGATTAATTTTGAGCGAATTTTGCACTGTAACATGTTTACTCCAAAAAAAAGTATTTCTGTCAGTTCTACAAGGCAGATTTTTTTTTAGTTTCTTCTATGACTAATGATTGGTATGAAAAAAAAACATATATTTTTATTTTTAAGTATATGTTTTTAATTTTTATTTATTGAAAAAAATATAAATTTGTAACAAAAAACCGGAATAAACAAGAATTTTGGAAAAATGTTCAAAGGGAAGACCTATAAATATTTGTTGCTTGTTTTTTGTTGTCTATATCACTATAAACAAAATTAAGTGGTTTGCACATGTTTTAGACACAACAATAAATTATAAAAAAATTATAATTGAAAAACAAGTTTTTTGTAAAAAATGAGTTTTTATGAAAACAATTAGTTTTGACACATACTTGTACAAAATTGCCTCAACTATGTATTATATTGCTTAACAACAGTATTATGTAGATCAAAACTAATAAGAGAAGCTTTTTTCAAAACTAATGAGTACCGGTAATATTTTAATCCCTCAGGTTCGAAACAAAAGTTCCGTCGCCACTAACGTCATTTTGTAACAAACTGCCGTCGTCTTCGTTCATTTTATTTCACAACAATCATTATTACTATAAAAAGAACAATATTCAAAAATAATCTGTGAAATTACACACGATAACCTAATACAACAAAACTAAACAACGTGTAAGCTCACTAAAACGCTGCGTAGTAAGTAGGAACCAAACAACGGTGAGAGCAGACAGCTGTTTACAGACCGGCCAAAGACGGCAAACATTACATTTTCTAAGATTTATTTACCACAGGAACTGAACTCAAATGGTCATAAAAAATTTCACAGCTAGCAGCACATCTCAAACTTCAACAATAGCGGTCATCGAAGTAACTACGTCTGTTCAAATGCAATCAAAGAACGTTATCATAGCAAGTTCGGGGCTCGCCCGACATTGGAGCTCATGCGGATTAGTAGGGTGCGGGGCTGCCCCGACACTCGAGTGAAAAGGGTTAAGCTCTTTGGCATACAAACATAATATTTGTATTTTAAGTTGGGTCCATTTAAACATATTTATTATATTATAAAGATAAAATATTATAATTATTACAATAAAATATTATTATATCCATTTTATTATTACGATTTACCTCAAAAACTACCTCCAATTACAATAAAACTTTAACTACATGTTAAATATCATTGTCTTCTAGATAACATGGACTGTGGTTCGCCATGTGTTTTTAAAAGCAGTCAGTCTAACAATACTTTTAGACCAACAAATGATTGAAAAAAAGTTTACTGGTGACATTTATCGTTGACATTTTGTTAAATTGTTACATATATATTAAAACAAAATTTGCAGATTAGAAGCAGGTTTAAATAACACATAATTTTTTTTTAATTTGTTATTAAATTACATTTTATTTTCACAAATTAACGATTTTTTGCAAAAGCCTTATTGTTGCACATACGAAGCCTGGTACAAGAACTGGTTAGACATTTTATAATAATTATAGAAATAAAAACTTTATGTAACCTGGATTTACCTAAACATCATCTTTCATATCATTTTCTTGAGCTTGAACATAACTCAAGTAATTAAAATTAAACTACTCAGTCATGTTAAAATTTTAAGATTATAAAGATCATTATTATTGACAACTACATAGAGTATAGCCTACATAAATCATTGTGGTAGTGGATGATTTTATTTCTGTTTGCAAAAATATGGTTCCTATACAAAGCCTGAGCTGAAGGTAATACAAATTTACTTAGGATTTAAACATTGTTGATTGTAGGCCTATATTAATATAAAATAAAATTGTATAAACAACTGAATTGCAAATTCTAATAGAACATAAATGTTTTAGATTGATGACTGTGTCTATTGACCAAAATATGCCTACATCCTACATCTATCAGATCAAAATGCTTAGTTTTTAAAGTTTAGTACCGGTATGTGGTTAATAAAAATCTACCTAGTCAAAATGTCTAGATGTAATATGTTTAAAATTACAGATTTCTTAGGCAGGATGGTTGGTAAGAATAAAATGTCAGAATACAAATTCATTTACTTTTGTTAGGGCCTAAATTTAATAAAGAATATTGTTAAATATCACCACTGAGGTTGCATAAAAGAGCAGATTTTTGATTAATCAGGTTCAATAAATGATTTTATCAATAAATTTGTACTTGAGAATATTTATCAACATGAGTGATTGTGATTGATAATATTCCTTTATTGCACTTTACATTTTTGATTAATCATTTGGTAGAATGTTCCGATTGCTAAAAATCTAATGAGGTTTAAAACACTAAACATTTAATACAAAGGTCCTTGAGGGATCAAATTAAGTGGCTGTTATTTTTTATTAAATAAATTTATTTTCATTGCCCATTTGTTAATATTTTGAAGTTGAACTCCAACGGCCAACTATATTTTTAACGGCCCGTGGCTATACGAAGATCCCTATATCTAAAACACAAAAATTGTATTGTTTAAAATTATTTTATGTAAACTGATAGAAACTATAGACAGGAAATATAAAAATTTAAAGTTTCAACACAATATGTATTCACTTTCAACATTTTATATGGGTTTAACAATCCTACTTATTTTGGTAAATGTTTGTAGGATTTGTAACATCAACAGCCATGTCACAGAGAAAATAATAAAATAAGAAATGAATCAGCTGTTTCCTATAATGACTAAAGATATAGAGGTTTGGTCTAAATGAATAATGACGCAATACTAAATAATATTAATCATTTTAATTTTTGCATATAACTATATATCTTAATGACGCAAAGTAATTACAGTAGAATCATTTTTTTTTAATAAACAAATAATAAAACATAAAAGCAGACTGTAAAAGTAGGTAATGTAAAAGCAGACTTAAAAAACATATTAATATATGATCGTGTGTAAAATGTGAGAACTATATAAAAACTTTATTTCAATGAGTAGTGCGTTATAAACGAATAATAAAGCGGCAGTCGAAATTATAAACAGTTCGATAAATAAGATATAATAACAGGACATAACACAATTCAATGTACTGAGATCTTGATATGATAGTGTATGCAGTGATCATGGAAACAATGAAAAGAGAGAGAGGGAAACAACTTGCGTACGTGCCGAGAGACAGGTTCTCTGCGAGAGGTACGCGACGGAACGTACTAGAAACAGTAGAGGAGTCAAGATGGCGTAAAGCGCTGTACGTATTGTAAGGTGTGGGAGGTATGTTTCTACAACGAGAAATGTAGTTTTTTCAAGTATTGAACAGTGAAAGTATGATTCAAGTGAAGTAGAAGTGTTCTAGTCTTCATACAATCATCGGTAGTTGTCTTGATGGTGTTTCTGCGATTAAAAATGAATTAATAAAAACTCAACCATGTACTCGGTTTAAAGTGTGCTACAGAACAAAAATGTGTTTCTAACTTCAGTGAAATCCTAGGTAAAAGTACAATAACAACAGGTATCGTGAGTAGATATGGCCATTATTTTAAATTTAAAAGTCTGCATTTTTAGAAACATATAAAAAATTGAATAATAACTTAACTTAAACTTTTCACTTATTGCATCATTTATTTGCAAGCTATGGCTGACAAAACTTTGTATAATTTGTAAATAGTTAATCGATTTATATGTTTAATTGTTCTATGACATTGATATTGTTTGTTGTAAATATTCATTTTTCAATTATGTTTGATTAAACAAAATAGTTGCTGCCACGATGTCTTGAATTTCTTTATATAGCCACGAATGTCCGTTTAGCCATTACTTTAATAGCCAGGTTTCCACCCCTAAGAAAATTAAACTAATTAGTAAATATTTTTTGAGTGATTAGTAATTACAAGTAAATATATGCAGACTAAGCATAAGTGAGGTTATATGTGGATTGTCGAAAATATTATGATCATTATTTTATAGTAGTATTGTGGGAAATTAAGTAAGGTGGTCTAAGTAAAGGTGATTTTTAAGGTTATATTAGTAAGGTGAATTGAAGTAAGGTGAGAAACATAATATTGTTCTACATTGAGATTGGGAGAAAGATGTTATGGAGAGTTAAGGTGGGCGATGATTTATTTTAGGAGTGAGGCAGTAGGCCTAGGAGGTACATAAGTGATTTTGAGTATTACATGAGCGACGATTTTTCTTTTTAAGCTGAATAGGTAAAGGAGGTGATGAAGAGATATTAATAATTATTAGATAATCCACATATAGCGTTTTTATTTTTGATTTAAGACATATTTTTTTTAATTTTTGAACTTTTTACCGAACCCCATTTTTTTAACACAGTAAAACTTAATATATTATTTTTATTTTTGTAAACATAAGTTACAAAATGGCTTTCCCAACGTGGGGCTGAATAACAAAAGCAGCTATTATTTTTATTTTTGCAACGCATAAGTTACAGATTATGCAATAATTTGCCATACTCCTTCCCCCCACTCAGTTTTGGGCCAAGAACATGAACTTTTTTTGTTAATTTTAATCAATAAACACAAGTGTTAATACATAGTAAATTCAGGTGTAAAGCTAAAGTTTTTAAAGCACAAAGCAAGTGAGGAGTTTTGTGTTTTTCAAGTGAAATAGATTTTAAATCTCTTTAAAATGTATATACAAGGTGCGTTCAAAAAAAGGAATTTTTTTTTCTAGAAAAATATTTCATTTATTTGTCTACTTCAGAATAATCCCCATTAGATATTATACACTTATGCCAGCGCTTCTTCCATTCCCTGAAACACTTTTCTGGAACTTGATCTTTGGGATGCTGTTTAGCTACTTCAGCAATGCACATTTAATCTTCATCTCCAAAATTCACAATCAAGCAATGAACAGTTGCATCATGGTGGTGCAAAAGATATGAATTGTTTTGCCACAAATCCAGCGTTTTTCCCAGATAGATTCAAGCAAAAGGCGTTAAACTTGTAGTTAGTATTCCTTATGACTCGTTTGACCTTGTGGCAAGAACTCATGAATAGAAGAACACAATGAGCATAAGCTCTACATTCGACCGCACTTGTCACGCTTTTTTTCGGTCTTGGCGATCCAGAATGCCTCTAATGGGACGATTGAGCCTTAGCTTCGACGTCACATCTCTAAACCCAAGTTTCATCACCCGTTATGACAAGTTTCAGTAGTTCTGCTAGATTGTGGAATTCATTTAACGACTCATGAGCAACTTTCATTCGCCACTGTTTTGTTTGAAATTAAATAATTTTGGAACAAATTTTGCCACACATTTCATACCAAAACATTGTAAAAATTTCATGATATGAGCCAACTGATACTCCAACACCATCAGCGACTTCTCTGATTGTAATTCATAATTATTTCTTTCACTTTTTCCATGTTTTCATCGGTTGTTAATGTGCTAGGGCTTCCAGAACGCTCGTCATATTACACGGCCTTCTTGGAAAGGCTTAAGCAATTTTACTCAAAGCAGGCTCACCAAAAACAATATTTAACTATTACTTTGTCCAAAGCAAATCTTTCCATATTGAGATATACGTCATATATTCTAATAATGAATTAACATAATTCAAGCCTCGGAAAAAGAAATACGAATGAGTATCTGGTGAAGAACTAGTGTCGCTTGTTGACGGTTCATCACACGCTACTTGAGATTTATTTTCATCGTATTCTAACAATGAATTAACAAGATTCAATGCCCGGAAATCATTAATAATGCTTAAAACTTACATTAATAGTCGTCTGGATCAGTTTCTACATCAGAGTACTAGTGTTGGAAACATACTGTGACTAAATACTACTATATATTGTAACATACATGGCCAATGCAGACGAGAAAATAACTTGGTTAAAGTAAAAGACAGTAAGCATCATATATGCATATAAAAATATAAGACGAAATAACTTTCATATACATATAAACAGACGCAAAAAAGGAAATAAATAATTTTAACAAAGTAAAGTAATAACAGTCATTTAATAATCAAAAGGCAGAAATAAATGTTTAAAACAAAATTGTAAAGGCAGATATTAATTTTATATAACATAGTGAATCATACATATATGAACAGTGAAAGTGTTTTCATGCAACAAGAGTGATTAAAACAATATAAAAGTGATAAAAGAATTAAAATTTTTAAAAACAATAATAGTATGTTCTTCAATTTAAAAATAATAAAATATATAAACATCAAGCCACATAAAAAAGTGTCATAACATAGAATGTAGATTGAACAGGTGATAAAGTTTACCTCTATGCAAAAGAGGAAGTTTGTGCAGAGATAGTCTGATCAGGTTTCTCCTTCTCAAATTGGCATGCGGTAGAGGACGTGTTTTAAGATGTGATGCAGTTTTTTGTAAATATCAGAGAATATTTGTGCAATCATCAAATTTTAAAGAATAATTAAGTAGTAGCGAGTTGATGGAGGTGGAATAAAGTCAAAATCGTCAGTTAAATAAATAAAATGTATGAGTAATGTGGTGTTATTGGTCTGCACATGTGCTGGTGCTGTAAGGTTAAAAACAGTGAAATAAATTGAAGAACTTGGTGGTATAGTGTCCCCTTCCTATCACGTTCACCGTCGACTATAAAATAAACAGAGACACGACAATGAATGTGTTTTACA
This sequence comes from Philaenus spumarius, assembly GCA_018207615.1. Taxonomy (NCBI): domain Eukaryota; kingdom Metazoa; phylum Arthropoda; class Insecta; order Hemiptera; family Aphrophoridae; genus Philaenus; species Philaenus spumarius. The sequence continues at coordinate 143,684 of JAGFPH010002243.1, forward strand.
GAATAAAGGGTTTATTGGCTTATAACATACAATTTAGGTTACTGTAGTTACATTAGTTTTTTTTTTTTAATCTCGGGGTTAATGTTTTGGTTACCGGCTAGCTTAAACTGTTATAACAAAATACAATTGATTCTTCAAAAAAGTCATTAACAATTCATAATGTTCGATTCTTAAATACTAAAACAATATTAACATTAAAATTGATGATTATTTATAAACTTAGGCCTAATGAAAGTGAATGATTATTATGGGATGATTAAAGGTTGAATTGATGGATGATTACAATTTGGACTTAAACTAAAAGGTTATATTAAATTTAAAAGCTTGTCTTTGGTTGAATTTATATCTTAAGATTGAGGAGGTGGATGGATATTTGGTCAGTTGACTATTTGGAGATTTTCAATGTGAAATGGTGCTTGAAGGTAATACATGTGAAGCGATGCCAGAATTATTCAAAGTTGCACTCACCAAATTGAATGAAGGTTCATAATAATAACGAAATGTAAAATATCAATAATTACCAGTGTGTTGATTCAATTATTATAATACATTACTGGATATTGTGTACTTGCAGGTTGATGGTAATGAAATGGTTTATTCTCAATTCAGAACAGTAAACTTGACTCTGCTTCCCACCTAACCATTTATTCTTTCTTCCCCCTTGCCCCTTTATTCTTCCTCTCTCCTCAACCAATGCTTCCTCTTCTCTTTTCCATTTGGATTGGCCTAAATCTTAAGCCTATATGATTTTACAATTATTATGAATGATTTTATATTAAGGTATGGAATGGGATATGAAGTTAATGGGGTATGTGTATTTATATTGGTGTTATCAGGGATTGGAGGTTTATGAAATGATCCCTGAAATGATGTGACTACTGTTTACTTTGTATATTCGAATTTTGTATCATTACAGTGGAAAAGTTGGAAAATGCCAAAACACGCAAGTATTAACAATAGAACAAACGCATATCACTTAAAAAGAGACTTTTAAAAAATTTAACATTTCTACAAAATAGGGCTTAGAACAGTATCGCAATCGAACAATTTTTTTTATCTGCCTGTAGGTATAAATGTTTTGTAAATTGGTAAAATCAATTAATTGCATTGCGTCTTTTATTGAGCTTATTATTTTTAATGTTATCGTTGATTTGTGTGTTATATATTTTGATTTCTTTGTGTACATAATGTTGATTGATATGACTGTGTTAAAGTAAAATCTGTTGTTCGCCTGCGATGCTCTGAATTTCATTTCTATACCATGATACCACTCATACAAAAGTACTAATTCAGTCAAGAGAACTACCCTTTGGAAGTAAATGTAAATTGATTTGATTAAAAGGTAAACTAGGCTAAAAAACATACTGTGACCTAGTGCCATGGAATGAAGGTCAATAGGCTAGTAAACAAATTGAGGTTAGATTTTTTTAGTATTGTATAATTCTTTAAGGCAAGTGTTTTGATCAATGGTAATGTAAATAGTCTCTAGAATCAAACAGCCTAGGCATACCTACAGTCCATCGTTTTTTAATAAATAGAAATTTTGTTTCTAAATTTTATTAGTCAAAATTTATAAACCCATTTTTTATACAGTTTAAAGTGATTAATATTTTGTATGCAATGCCTCATGTTGCAATATATAAGTTAGAACTTCAGGCTAATTTTTTTATATTTTTTTATTTAATGCTTGTGTTTCTGTTATTCATAGACAATAACTAATAAGCATTATAAAAATTTATATTTAAGTCAGAATATTAACTAAACGCAACCATAAAAAAAGCCTGAAGTTCTAACTTATAGTCTTTAGTAACAGTATGTTTCCAATTTCTAAACATATATAAGTTAGTATAATATTACTCAAAACATAAAATATATTACTTATATTAATGTAAGATTACAGTTATTGCACAAAAATTGATTATCATTAGCGTCGATAATTCGTTATCGAAGTAGAGCGTCGATAATTCGGATTAATTGGGACCAGGCCCTGTCCGAATTATCAATTTGTCCTAATTTTCGAATATGCTGTATATCAATGCAGCCCTGCTATCTAGACTACTGCCGACCTTAAAGAAAGTGTTATATCATTCAATGTAAATGCCTACATGGCTGAATCTATTTGGAGGATGCCTGCCAAACAGGTTTAATCCTGCAGACATTTTTACTGAGGCCTACTTTGTATTAGTGTGCACATGATTCTTGCAGTGTGATTGCATAGGCACAGTTATAAGGGAGTTTTGGATGTCAATTATTAAAACTCAGCTTTCAAATAAAAAACTTTTTTATTTTCACGAAGCACACATTTCAATAATCAACTACAGTACATACTGTGTTTGTTTGTAATTAACATACTATAATACAGTAAGACAACTATTTACAGAAAAAGTCCTTGATTTTAATTTTTATGAAATCCGGATTTTTGACATTCGAATTATTGACACTACTGTACTACACGATGCCATAACAACTGATTACAACCGTCCGACTCTGACCTGCATTTTTAACAAACCTGCTCATTGATTTTACTTAACTTACCTTATCATGTTAAGGTGATTACATATCTCAATGCGGGAAGATTTGCTTGAAACATACTGGGACTAGAGGCTATAAGTTAGAACTTCAGGCTATTTTTGCTCTTCACTTTTTGAGGGTGAATTTCTTTTTCCGGGCCTAATAAACATGATGAACATCCATCCTGTTGAGCTGCTGGATTTGTAGTTGGAAAAGATGACAGTATCACCAAGTCAGTTGATCGAGCAAATCTTATGTGACTGTAAACATCATTTGATATTTCTGTTTGAAGAACACCGTAGGCTACATCGCCAGAAGAAAACTCATTGCATTGCCAAGTTAGGAGAGCAATTTTCTTGTTGAAATACTTGTGGACAATTTGGTATAAATCTCGGCATTTCTCAAAACATTTTCAAAGCTTTCGTTTCAAAAAAGTTGTGACTCAGCCGATCATAGAATGTAAAAATAATATATGGTTTTTGCAAGTAATCATAGGTCTCAAACAAATACATTCGTGTTTTAAAATTTTGCTTAACAATTTACTTGAAAAAGTTCGAGCTTAATTGTGTTAGTCCAGTTCGGAGAACAAAGGAGCTACAACTTTTCCAACGATGAAAGTTGTCTTTTTTAATGCTGTTTCGATTGCTGTCTCAGTTATTAAAACATCAGCACCATTCTGGGCTTGTATTGTTGAATGTTAACATTAGGCCTAAGTAACTTTTGAATGAATATGTCAATAAATATGCTCTTATTGGACAAAAACCTTTCATGACTAATTAGCACTTTTATACTTACATTGAAATGAATTTCATAAGAAGCAAAAATAGCAGTAGTTCACCTATCCACTGCCTTTATACTCATGTGGATTAATCAATATGGACAAGGAGGGGCCCGAGCTCCCATATGTTTTTTGCAGTTTATGGAGTAAAAACATACAGATTAAATAATTTACACGTATTGGCATATCAACTGACTAAGCAATGAACCAGTGAACACGTGTGTCCATGTTATATGACATAATTAACATTGCGATTATTTTAAATGTAGTTTTTTGTGTTTCAAAGTGTTGTGATGTGTTGTGTTGTGTGTTTTTGTGTAATTTTTAAAGTGACGAGCATTTAAATCAAATGCTATAACATAAAAGTTTCAGTTTGACAATGCCTGAATGAAATAGGCGAAACGGTCGTCACCGATTACAAAAACGATTACTGGACTGCGAGCAGTTTTATATATAAATAAGGTATTTATTTAATTATAAGTATAAATACTCACTTTGTAGGTGCGAGACAGGTACTCCCCCCTTGGTTGACATGAGACAAGCACGCAAAGTGCTTATCACTGACTCCTTATCCTCCAGCATATCTTATTACTTCACTGAAACAATTCATAATAATTTTAACTTCTTTATAAAATTACTTTGGAAAAAAATAGTACGGAATAAAATTACTTAGAAAAGAAACCGAAAACGTGCAAGTTGACTCGCACCTAGTTTTGTACTGACAGTGGATCCAAAAGATATTCTAAAATTATATAAATGACATCAAAGCATTAACATTGAGGGCACTCAAATATTGAACTAATGATCTAACAAATAATCACAGCAGGGGTCGTATAATAAATTTTGTTACATCATTCAATATAATAGCCTACCATTAGGCCTATTCATTAAATTTGTTTTAGTGTACAACTTAAGTAACTAAGTTGTTCCGACAAACACATTGGAATAGGGGAGTATGGCAATTGTCTCATTTTACCGTATTGTGTAAAAATTTTGTGTAATATTAACCCTCCATCTGGTATGCGAAAACACCTTAAGGGTCGGTCGGCTCTAGCTGTCGGCCATGTTGGCTGACACTCCATAAGACCAATGTTAAATTAAAATCCAAATTTTCCCTTTATTTTTGATCGGAAAATTATAAACGATATGTCATTTTAAAGCTATGGTCAATATGCATGCAAATGGCTTTTTAAAAATTAAGAAAAATATTTTATTTAATATTTATTAACAATTTAAAACATTTATTTTTAATATTTTTTTATGTTGTCACTATTAATTATAGCGAAAAACTACCAAGCCATTCGCCTGAAAAATTTCGTCCCTAAGATTTTGGTATTTTTTTAAAAACGCCATTTGAAAAATTGCGGGTTTTAAATGGATTTAGTCTGAGCAATGTCCGTGTAACCTACCGCCGCTATAGGGTGATTTAAAATATTTTTTACGTTGTAACTATTAATTATAGCGAAAAATTACCAAGCCATTCGCATGAAGAATTTTGTCCCCAAGAGTTTGGTATTTTTAAAAAAACGCTATTTGAATAGTTGCGGGTTTTAAATGGATTTAGGATGAGCAATGTCCGCGTAACCTACCGCCGCTATAGGGAGTCGAAGGTTGCTTTCTGTTTTACTAGAGCCGACCCTTAACTAGGTACCATAGGATATTTTTACTACTTGAGCATATTATTATTTTTTAAATGTATAGAATTTATTCCATTCAAGTATGTAGCCTACATCTATACTAATATTATAAAGAGGTAAAATTTGTTTGTTTGTATGTAGGGGGTAATCTCTGGAACTACTAAACCGATTGAAAAAAATAGTTTTACTAATAAAAAAGCTGCACTATCCCTGAATAACATAACCTATAATTTTGATAACAAAAATTTTTATTTCAATATTTGTAAATTCAGTAGGAAAAAATGTTTAGGTTAGGCCTAGATTGATGAACCAACACATATTTCTTGAATGTATTTACATTAATTGCCATAGCAACCAATTGAATAAAATAACAGATGATTTTCATTAACAGCTGATTTCAAACTTTAAAGAAACTAGGCCTATTTGCATTTCTAACTTTTAGGTTGAGTTTTTATTAAAGTGTAGACCAGAGCTTTGCTGGTTTTTTCGCAATTTTATAACTGCTGTTATAAAATGTACGAAATACTGTAATTTGATTTGAACGTTTATCATTATTTACCATCTTAGCTTTTGGGTTATTATTAATGCTACACCTTTATTATAAAAAAAAAAAAAAACATTACATGTATAGAAGGTTCCAACAGGTGTGCGGAGTACGCAGGGGTTTCCCCTAGTTATCACATATTTTCTTGTTCAGAGATGTACAGAGAACATCTTGTTAATAGGCCTAGACTAAATATTTTTGAAAATATTTCTCCATTTTGTTTTATTGAGTACCAAACAAAAAATGCTTTTGCAAAATACAAAAAAAAATTTTGATGGCCTGAATACAAAATGTAGCAAAAAAGTTTGTAACATGAAATTAGCCTATAAAAAAAGTGTTCAATTTTGGAAAACAAAACATTTTTTAGGGAAAATTGTAAAACTGAGTTATTACCCCAAACAGGGTCTTTTCATGTAGGCTAGGCCTATATATATAGAAAACTAGTTTTTGTAAACTTTATAATAATTGTATAGAGGGCAAAACTGCATACAACTCACAATAATTAAAACAAATAAAACTCAAAATAAACATAACATATATAACAGTACACACCTAGATGTTTTACAAACAGATGTTTGCAATAAAAGAAGAAGAATGAGAAGAGAAAGGCAATTTTTTCAGTTTGGTTTTGTTGGGGGTTGATGAGAGAATTCTATAAAAGGTTATTTGATGTATTTGGTGAAAAACATGTAATGTTATTTTATTGATAAATAAAACATTGACTAGTGTAAAAATGGACTAATTTAATCAAAGCTAAAACTATCAACCCGACCCCTAGAACATAATGGTAAATGCTTGATATCTATATTATGTATAAAAATGTTAAGTTGGTTTGTGTACGCTTCAAAAACTCAAAACATTCTGCATCGATTGAGCTCAAATTTGGACACAATAATATACAACACGCTTCAACAAATGTTTTTATCTATTTTAAACCCCGGACACAAGGAGATTTGTGGGGTGAAAGTGAGGATGAACAATCAAATATTTTCAAATATACCCAAATGAGGTATCAAATAAAAGGGCATGACGTGTACATTAAAAACTGTAGTTATATGAAAATCAGTTCGCCAAATCATAAGTAGAGCTTATGTAGGCTATTGTATTATTAATTTTTCATTATTAAACTTTTCGGAACAATGTTCCTTTACACGGGTTGCGGCAAGAGTTCACAAATAGAAAGTGTAATGCTTAACGAAAAATGAATTGGATGCTATGGCAACGACAAATACAAAATACACGAAACAAAAAAGCGTTACAAAATTGACAATGAATGTAAATACATAAAAGACACAATATGTATTTTGGTTCATCAATCTACATTTGATCGGTTCCGTCTGGCGTAGTTAAAATATTATCGTCAAGCGCTAGGATTACCAATTAACAAGAAATAGAAAGTAGGCCTAATACAAACTTAGAAAAGTAAGTTAATATAATTATATATTTTGATACAAGTATTGCAACATGTTGCTTTAGCCCCACATTGGGAAAGCCATTTGCAACGCTATTGCATTAGCAAATTTAATCCCTAATACAAAATTTTATTTTTCGACAAAATTTTTCTAAGTCCAAATTAAAACTTATTTAACCCTAGAACCGGCAGATCGCACGAAACGTGCGATCATGACAACACATTTGTAACGCGTGATTGTATTGAGTATTTGACCCACTAAAAATCTTCCAATCTCAAAAAGACAAACACCATTGGAAAGGTAATGTTTCAAACTTTATTTGTTGTATTTACAATTTCTTTCTAAAACGTATATTTACATACGTAATCATCGTTGCAGTTTATTAGTTTTCTACAAATCAATCGGTGCCCGAAAATTCATACAAAACATAACGAAATAAATCAACTTTTGTCAATCTCTAAAGCCCGCCCAGTAGGTTGTCTTAGTTAAACCTATGTATCGATGGATTCATCACAATTTCCCCTATCCAAAACTTTCATCCAATCAAAAATCGGACAAATAGTTCTGAAGTTGTAAGGGGTTTTGTAGACCCTTGCAATTGGTCAGTTTTCCAACCAATAAACAGCGTTATTTATTTCACGTGATATCTGTGTGACCTCAATCGCTTTTTAGAGATATTTTGGTATCTTTGTAAACATAATGCTTCAAGCTAACTTCCCCTGTAAACCAAATATGCTATGTTTGAACAGTTTATTGTGTAGGACCATGGGATAGTAACTGCTAATACGGTCTCATCTAACGTTCAAATCTGAAGCCTAACGGACTTTTACAACATGGCTCTGAGACATAGGAGTTTGCGCGCGCATCTTGTACAGACGAGAGTTTTCTATATTTTTCTAACTTTTGTTATTCAAATAATTCTAAGTCAAACACTTTTATGAAAAGATAATTTACAAGTATACAGTTCAGTTCTTTGATTTATTCTCTACACTTTGTTATAATAATATTTCATTTTTGGGCACAGCAAATTACGTTTCTAACTTGGCATAGGTACTTTTGATAGCAGACTTGTAGTAAAAACATAAAATCTCGTGTTTTCAAAATAAGAAATTTTAAAATGTTAAATGTTTTTATACAGTTCTATTTAGAAATAAATTACAAAACTTTTTTACATTTACGGAAAAAATTACAAAAAATGTTTACTACTTTTTATGTAGACTTAAAGTTGAACTTTTATTTTTCGTAACTGAACATTTTTTGTTTCTTGAGCTAATAACTTTGTAAATTTTACATCTATAATTTTTTTACTGGCATATACAAATTCTTTGAACCTTTCTATACAAAAAAAAGCTATGGAACACTTTTGGATTGTGGTTAATTTACTATTTTTGGCGAATTTTTGAATAAATGCTTGCACAAGCCAAAAAATCCATTTTCGTTAAAGCTGCCGGTTCTAGGGTTAAAAATTTAAAAAATCGATAATGTGTGTAATTAAATTTTATTTTCAATTAAATTTACTGTCAACTTTTAATAGCTATCAATTTTCCATCAATTACCACTTTAAAAAACCAACTTTCCAAAAATATTTAACTCTAACCTCAAAAGTCTGTTTACCTTTGAAGTTATACCAATGTTTATCACATCTAAGGCCTATTTTGAGCACCTTTTTCATTAAATTTTCACTTTTTCCAAATTTTCTCCAAGATCGGGGTTTGTCTGGCTGTTCTAGTACTCACTTGGCATGACCGAGGCAAATAAATGAAAACTAAGACATGTGATGGCAAACTCTAAAAACTTTACTCACACATCATTTTTTTTCTTTCATACACATGACATAAAAAATAATACAATAGACATATTATATTTTAAATTAATTTTAAAATATCCTATCTGAGAGAGAACCCAAATTAAAATAAAAAATATATAAGTCTGTCCAAGCCTAGGCTAATGTAAATTTCTAAAAATCGTCAATTTTCTAGCAAAAAAGTCGAAATTCTATTTATGTCTTTTATGTTGCTTTCATTTAAATATTTTATTTTTTAATAATACTTGCGTGATCACAATTCATCGACGATAAGCACACTTAAATCCATCACACTTCACATTGTTCGAAGCACATGGTCGTAGAGTTATATCTAGTTATAACTTTTAGAATCAATTGAATTTTCGACAAAAAACTTTTGCAGAACATACACCCGCCCTCAGGCCACAACTTTTAACTCATTTTTGCAGATAAGATGACACACTTCTGATCAAAAACTCATATTTTATATCCAGGACACACCGCCGGTCTGGTCAATTTAACCAACTCACACCGACTGAAATGTTTCACTACGTTTTCTCCTCTTCCAGAATGTTAACCGGAAGGAACCAACTTCCACAGAAGTAAAAGCATCTTGATCATGGCGATCTCTCTGTTGTTGCATACTTTCCTAAACCATGTGCATATTTATATTTTATTTTGTGATGTTTACTGTCTTTTAAATTGTTGCAAATATTATTTTCGATGTTAATAAGATTGTGTTAATTTTTTATATAAACATCTACACTTGTATTTGATATAATGTCTCATAGAGTCTTGTCTTTTTTATTATTGGCTCTTTGTTTGAATTATTACCATTGGTCAAAATGTCACTCTTGATTATTTTTCTAGAAATTTCAAATTTGTTTTACAAAAATTATTGTTTTACTAGTTATTTTAAAATTATTACCTTTTCACTATCTATCATTAAATTATTTTTTGTTTTATATATTTAGTTATTTTTTAATTTCCCTACTCTCTCTCTCTCCTATCCTATGAGATACAATTCTACACATGTATTTGACCAAGTTAACTATTACATACAAATACACTATACGCCTCTCAATTTACAATTGAATTACTTATTAAATGAAATTTTCATATACGCCTTTTTTTTTAATTCTCGTTGTCAGTGGGCACATGTGTTACAGTATTACTGTTTCCATAAGTTTAATGTTAGCCTATTATAACGAAGGTGTAAATACATTCATTCATTGTAAATATATTAATTGGTGTAAGTGTCCAGTCAATGTAAACACATTCAATAAAAATAAAAGGTTAGTTCATCAGTCTAAGCCTAACCTAATTTTATAGTGTGTATGTTTAATTTATTTTACCTGCCTGAACGCCATCATACACACATAATTTTATTTAATCTTTTAATTGCCGTATTCACAAGTACTGCAAAACAAACATCTTGAAACTTTTGCTTTGTTTTGTTCCTCATTTTTCGTCCATGCAACCATAATGTGCCACAGCGAAGCGAGGCAGGGTACAGCTAGTAATTTATAAAGTAATATAATTAACATATGTACTTAAATCTAAATGTTGTAACTGGACAATCAACTACTCTTATGATACTATGTCATAGATTCAAAACTTTGTAATTTTTTTGCGAGATTGTTATTATAAGTGATAAAGTAATGAACTAATATATACCAAATTATTTGTTAGAATATCATAAGTAACTTGATATATAATACAATCTATTAAATATTATTTTGTTAAGTACAAAACAATGCTTAAATTAAAGAACAGTTGAACTATTATTGTTCACTAATATCGTGAGCACGGAATAAGGCGGGTGAGAATTTTTGCGCTGTTGTCAGATCGTGCAAACTAGGAAACGTAGATGAATGAATAGTGGTGCGGTGGCGCTATTGACTAGGCAACTCTGGATGTTCAGTGTTGACAGATCGTGCCACACAGAGCGAGCGATTCTCGACCGCTCCTCGCTTTGCCAGTCCCATATCTGGCAACAGCGCAAAAATTCTCACCCGCCTTATTCCATGCTCGCAACTATTATAGGTAGGCTATTTAACATGTCACGAAGTAGGCTAAGTTTATTTTAAAGTTTCGTTTTTATACAATTTGTTTGGCTACATATTTTTTTAATATTAGCTGTTTAATTTGATTTAATATGTTTACAACATAATTTAACATTATGATTACATTCAAGAGCATTGCTTGCTAATAGGTTTGCATCTCTACTGCAATATGGCAAGGAGGCATGTTGTAAATTTTACCTTTAGTTTTAACTTCAGATTTTGTTACATCTGGTTGGCATGTTATGTTAGACGGCATATAGGCCTACTGTAATTTAGAAGAAATATAAGGGTTCATTTAGTGGTTGTTGCACTGATACTGCTTAGTTCAACTTTCTACTGGATAGGCCTTACTTTGTTATCTCTTACTAAGGGTCCATTTATTTTAACATTTCGGCATTATTTAAATCAGTTTTATGAAACCATTTTACAACCGTTAATATTTACTGAAAATGTATTCCAAACTTTAAAATTGGTCAAATACATTTTCTTACATATTTGACAATGCTGCCTGTTGTAACTGGATAAGGTTAAGTTTTGAAAACTGAAAACAAGACATGAGTATTGTAATAAACAAATATATGTATAATTTAGAAGTCATTTTCTTTTCGTAGCACCTTAATATCCTAAATAACCAAAAATTTCAGATAATCAAGTGACTTACACTTATTCGCAAGCAAAAAAAAAACACCTTCCAAACTTTCACAAAAAGAAACAATACGTAATTTAATTCTATTACACATGAGTATAAATGAATAGCGAAGAGCGACTACTGAGCGCTAACAGTAACAGAACTAGTGCTAGTAAGTAGGCTATTGCTATTATGTATATAAATTGTAGATGGTCAGGATGGTCTTGATATAGCCCATATAGCCAAACAGCAAACAGTGATGTGCGATTGTGAGATGTTACAATCGAAACGTTTCGATTGTTGATACCATATTAAATACTGTTTTATGCCAATAATACAATCGAAAGGTTCAGTAGAATGGTAATTCTGCCACATATTATGAGCTATTTATGATAATCATTTGGAAGTGGAACATTTTACGAAAATATTTATTTATTTAAAAAAAATAAAGATCGGCTTAAACAAACAATATTATCATAATAGGATGCCAACTAATATAGTAATGAGTTCTATAAATAGATTGTATACAAGTACATTATATTTAAAAATGTTCATTAATTTTATAAACTGCCATTTTGTTTCGTACTCTTTTTCAGGAATTTGTTAAAAACATCAGGACTGATTCCGAATGGGGTGTTCTTATGACACAATCAAATTATTAGACTTTAATTAGAAATTAGAATAAGAGCGATTAAATGAGGGCTGAAATATTGATTAGTTGAAACGAATGCAATAATCGAGAGAATTCATTCGATTTTAAAACCCTCTCGCAAATCAATTAAGACTGTCTATCGAAAACTAAAAGCAACATTTAGAAAATCAAACCTGTTACAACCTCAAATCACTATCATAGATCATGAATAATAAATTAATAATAAATGAATAATATATAAATAAACACCTAATGGATATTAGGTTATCCAAATACAATGTCACTATCCAACAGTCTAGAACAGAGATTCAACCACGCAGCTGGACCGCTGACATGAGGTGAGCAAATTTCCAAAATTAATTTATATGCCTATGTTTTAGGGTTTCAACCAACAATTTGGGAAATAGGTCTACTCACGGAGACCTTGAACAGCTGTCTGTGTGTACGCAATATATTAGTTGAATTTGTTTCCTATAGATGGATTTATTAGACGGCAACCTGCGCGGAAAATCTTGTTCATGTAGGAAAGGTAGATGAAGGTTCCCCACCACCGCGCAACTCGTATTTGCTGCTGAGATCTGAAAAGAGGATATGACTGAGGGATGGGGTTGCGTCGGCGCACGAGGTGCGCGATGGTGGGGAACCTTCACCTAACTCTCCTACATGAGCAAGATTTTCCGCGCAGGTCGCCGTCTAATAAATCCATCTATAGTGGCCTCGCGAGTTTGCACCACTTGGCTTCAAACCGGATACTTATATGATATTTTACGATTTGGTCAATTTTGGGGGAACCAAGCGAGCTAAAAGGTCGCGTAAAAAACAAAATGTGCATAATATCATCCTACATTTATATTTTTAGAAAAAACTAATAAAATTTCATTGTCGTAGTAAAACTCTCAAAAAATAGTTACTTCTTAAAATGCGGACTTACTAAAGTTACTAAAAAAAATCTTAGGACTTAAAATGCGGCCGCTAGAGTGCGAACACATATATTCATAT
>JAGFPH010002243.1:163660-174539 GCA_018207615.1 Philaenus spumarius
GTCGACGGAATGATACAAGGTAATTAACCTATTGTAATATTAAACATACTGGGACTAAATAGGTTAGGTTAGAACCTTTTTAGGTATTTTTAAAAAATTATTTTTGCATTTCTATTAGCTCTAGGTCAGCCTAGAGTTGAATAGTAAAGTTGCGCCGTTGTATGACATATTGGCGTTTATTTCCCAAACACGTTATAATATTGGATGTTGAATGCAGGCAAACTAGGCCTACTGTGAATAAAAACTATAAGTTAGAACTTTATAACATTTTTTTTAAATGCTTGTTGTGCGTTTCTGCTAAAGGCCTACATACAGTAGAAAATAATTAATATATTTATACTAACTTATATAATATGTTTACAAATTTGCAAAATATTAAAATACACTAGGGCCTTTTTCCCATATTAAAAATAACCTACCTTCTGCAACATAAAGTAAAAGGAACTTTTCGTTCTGAACATAGACTTACTGTACTACTTGTTAATTAAGTTACTTCAATTGATCAAAGAATAATAGAATTAAGGGTTGGTAACACTACTTACTTTTATAAAAAAATGGTCCTCACATTAGTTCATTAAAGGCTGGAGTGTTAACTTAATGTGTACTTTCGCCGCCTAGCCTAATTATTTCAGATTAGTTTTGTCATCACAAAAAACATGGTCATTACGAGGCCTATCTCACATCTAAATTTTGTCAATAAGGTATTATTTTGTGCAGTTGCCATGGCAACTCGTATGTGTCCTTATTAAGAATGAGCATCGGCAGAAAAACTTTGAGATAATATGTTATATATGTTTTTTCAATAGAAAATATAAATTAAAATAATGTTATTAATAACTGTTGGACAAAGTAGGCCTGTTAACAACAAATATAGAGATGACTACCTATTTGAATAGCCCTATTATTTTAATGTAGGCTATTGTTATTAAAATGATATTTACATTAATCTTAGTGAAACATTGGCTATGAAAGCAGACCTAGATGTTAATTATGGGTCTAAGTCACAAAATGTGACAATTTAAAAAAAAAAAATTAAATTAAGTAGGCCTATTTGATTTTATTTAAATATATATATAGCATATTAGGTACATAACATGTTCAGGAACCTTATCTCATATGTAGTTGAGCTGAATTTTATGAATTTCTATTTTTTTTATGGACTTTTAGTGTACCACAGCATCAATGCATACAAACCGGTCAGGCTTGTGTTACGAATTGAGGTTAGCGTAAAAATATAATAAATAATATCTACATTACCCAATAACATTCAGTTAATAATTCTTTACAGAAATTATACAATCAGATTTTGAATCAAACATATATAGGCCTACTGCCAATTTCGTATGTGTGACCGATTTGTGTTGGCCGTGACCGGATGGTATCAATCGTAACCGCATGGTAGCAATCGGGGTTGTTTTGATAATGATTTAAATTTGTGATTACAAAATGCTGGAAGACAAGTAAAATAGTCATTTTGATAACTAAAACAAACAATGATTGTGGTAAGCAGCTTTTAATGTCGAAATAAAGCAAACGAAAAATCTTAACAAAGTACTGTTTGGCTACAATATAGTAATATTAAAAACAAAGCAAAGTAACTTCTTGAATTAATATAGTATAACATGACAATCTTTAACAATTCCAGATAAAACATAAACAAAGGATATAATTACTAAAAGTGGTAAATAAATAAAACGGTCACGTAATACCACGGTGGTCACGCTACCGATTTGCACGTGACCACTTTGTAATTTTCAAGTAAAACTCAGTGAATTAGCATTAATAGGTAACATAGGTTTGTCTTATTAAGATTAGGATTTATAAAGACAACCAAGAATGCACAACTAACTAGGCATGTTAGTTACTGCAATATTTTAATATATACTTAAACGTTTAGTCATGCTATTAAGGTAATATTATTAGTTACTTTAAATTTAAGTGATTTTTCGAAGAATTTAACAAATTGAAATATTTCAACTAAGCCAGCACAAAGTTCACTAATAAACTTCCAACAGACTCACTGATCGCGGCAATTCTATCGCGATCGATCACTTAAAGAGGCAGGGTTTATACTTTAGGCAGTCTTTGCTCAGCTGTTTTAGGGGCAAGTGTTGAATAAGAAAAAAATATACTTATCTTGCCCTCTGCTCGAATATTGGTTATATGTATTAATCATCATACAACCTAAACGTTTAGAATGCCTATTCTATGCCGTTTTTGGCGTATTTATCGATCTCCTTGTTAGTTTATTTATTATTCAACATTTAAGATAGCAAGGACAATGACCGATTTATATTTCTCAAAAAGGAAACATATTTTAGTTAGGCCTACTAAAAATAGTAACTTTTTATCATGCAACTTGTATAGTGAGAAGGAAAAGGTGTTTTAGGAATATACAAATTTATTTTGGTCATAAAATATTTTTTTTTATAAAGGGACTAAAATTGTCCTATTTTATGACTTATCCTTATTTTGACTATCGTAACTACCAATCATTTGGTCGTCATGTTTGATCCCAAAGTTTAATAATGGGTTAATTATATCCCAATCCAAAAGTGTTCCGTAGCTTTTTTGTAGAAAAAGGTTCAAAGAATTCATATACAGTACTAGATCCTGATAATTCGTAGCGCCAAGGGACCTGGAGTTAATTACGAGTTATGTGGATTATCAAAATAGGCCTAAGCGGAATTTTGAGTAGCCTAATTGGGGCCAAAAACTGAAAATTTGGAGTTAGAGAGATTTTTATATAAATATATCTAGTTAGGTTTTAGGCCGATTGATAGGCTAAAATAAGTTATAGCCTTATTGTAGGCCTAGTTATAAAATTATTATTTATTAAATTAAAGTGTAGTTTAGATAAGCGTGACCATTAATTTCTAAAAAAATCACACTTTCCCTAAAATATAATGAAGTTATATTCCACTGATGTGAAAATCAGATATGAACAATTAAGAGAAATAAGAACAAAAGTAGAATAGGCAAATTAACATGTAGCAAACCATTCAACCATCTTGCTAATCTGATGTTGGCCAATACACTGTTGCCAAATTAGCATTAGCTGAAGACCTTTTTTTTTAGAAAAGTAAGAAATGTTACCAACGACGTAAGCCTGTAGGCTATATATTTACAAACTGGTAACAGTGACTGGAGGCTATAGATTAGTTTTTACCCAGCCATGTTAAAAGAAGAAGTGGTAGGTAAACCATATTATGAAACCAGTTGAAATCATATTATGAAGATAAATTTAAAAAAGTTAATAGTAGGCTAATATATTGAATAAAAACCTACGTAATTGCTAAAAGTTCACAAAATATTTAGGCTATTCATCATAAAAAGTATCATAAGCTATAATTTTTATCAGGAAAAAAACTATGCTTCACGATTAGAAGCCAAATTATAATGTACAAGATGTACAGCTTTGCTTACCTTAACAAGTCTATTAATTTTCTCTGAATGGCTCACCTGTGAAGCCAAATGTATTACGAAGTATTGAAAATTAATAAATAGGCTGACCCCTTTTTTATTGTAAAATAAACTGAAATCTTATTTATTTATTCAAACTGAAATCTTAAATTATTTTCTTTTACAACAAACTACAATTTCATTTCGTTTCTCTTAGAGCACTTTTTATATTATACTGATTTATTTACAATGAAATGAATTTATTTATATGAATAGCTTTACAATAGCTAAACAAAACAAATTATTACAGATCTCTTTATCTCGGGTTAAAGGAATCCTGGCTTGGTTAATATGCAATCCAAAATAATATACTAAATCCAATACAATGAAATACTTAAAACTAATTCCTACAGTGTCCTAAATAAAAGTTCAAAGTCTTAATGTTGAATTTTATAATATAGAAGATAATATATTAATAAATATTACCTTGTTAAATTTGTCCGTCTTGTGACTTCTGAAGAATGATTAAGTAATCTTAATACGACGCGTTTCGGGAACGCATTCCCATTGTCAAGTACACATAAAACACTAAAAACACACTTTATAAAAAACACAAACACACAACACTTTTATAAAACGTTTAAAAACACATTTAAACATAAATGCCGAATAATAATTTATTCCTATGATGTACATCGTTGAGCGGCCACTGCTGTACTAACAGAATTTATGGAATAGCCTATCAATAATTTATTTAGCCTAAGGACCGGTTTTCTTGGGATAGTCGAGGGCTGTGTCATATAGATCATTGCTCTTGAATGACAGCTGATCGTTTAAGACATTGGCGGGATTTTTGTTAAATTCTTTGTATATTTCGAATTCTTCCATTGCGTCCAAAAGTCTTCCCTTATTGCAAAAATGGATTGGGGTCAAATTTGTGTTAAAATCAGTGTATGAATGGATGGAGTCAATTAAATGTTGAGCGAAGTTTGAATTTATTTTGCGCATGTTGTTGTGTGGCAAATGTTCTTTAAACCGTTCTTTGAAAGCTCTGCCCGTCTGACCAACATAGAAACTGTCACAATCATCACATTCAATTCTATGAACATCCGATTTCTTTTCCGTCGGGATCAAACGTTTTGGTCGTAATAACTTTTGCACGTTATTGTTGGTGCGAAAAGTAACATTGATATCATTTTTTGCAAACATGTTTTTTAGCATATGTGGAACGACGTTTGAATATTCGACTGAAACAAATTTCCTATTTTTACTTTTAGTGCGTTTGATGGGGTTTTGTTTGTTTGAAATATGTTTACGTAGCAATTTATCGATCATTACGTCATGATAACCATTCGCATGTGCTATGTATTTGATGGTTTCAAGTTCGTCACGGAAGTCCTGTTGGTTCATTGGTATTGTTAAAAGATGGTGGACAAAGCTATTGTACGCTGCCATTTTATTGATATTCCATAAATTCTGTTAGTACAGCAGTGGCCGCTCAACGATGTACATCGTAGGAATAAATTATTATTCGGCATTTATGTTTAAATGTGTTTTTAAACGTTTTATAAAAGTGTTGTGTGTTTGTGTTTTTTATAAAGTGTGTTTTTAGTGTTTTATGTGTGCTTGACAATGGGAATGCGTTCCCGAAACGCGTCGTATTAAGATAACTTAATCATTCTTCAGAAGTCACAAGACGGACAAATTTAACAAGGTAATATTTATTAATATAGCCTATTATCTTCTATATTATTCAAAGTGACTTGGAAACCAACAATTATGAAAATTGAATTTTATATTTAATCAAGCGATTGTTCAAGATATGTACATATTATTTTGCTGATTCAATTTAGTTTTCTGTTCGTAAATGTGGATAATATAATTGATTTGATGTTACCTTCGATGAATGACTACACTTTTTGTAGGATTTAAAACAATTGATACTTGTAATTCATCTGTTTAAATACTATCCTGGATTGTACTTCATTTACTGTTGAGAATTTCACTTTAGGATAGGAACAATATGTTCACTTTGGTTTAAACACTTGAAAATATTTCAAGAAGTTTAGATGAACAGCTTCACAAGACAAAAACTAGATGAAAAGTGACTGTATGTTTGGGTTTTTTCATAGCCTCCCGGGCTACAATGGAAAAATGACATTTATTGTTTCGTTTCTGCTATTCTGTTAAACACTGGCACATCTCTCTTGGCACGTAGACCATAATTTTATAAAATATGCTTTTATTGTACTTAGCTTGATATATTTTATATTTTTACAACTGTTTAAAGATATATCCAACATTAAAATAGTTTAAATCGTTCTTGATAAGAAAATATCCACTTTTATACTTTATATAAATGTACACTTTTGTCGACGCTGGATTAAATCAAGTAACGTCATCTTTTTTTATCATCTACCGAGCAAAAAATGACACTAAAACATCTTTCAAATTGCTAACACTTTGGGTTACTTAATAAAATATTCAATGCTTTTAAATTAATTTCTATGTCTACTTATACTAAACATGAATGAAATTACACATTAAAAACCATGAAAATGTTCTTACTACATACTTTACGGTTATAAGTTAATTTTGGCTGTCTAATATTTATTTGTTTTGAAGAAGGTGAGTTTAGTGCAATTTTGCTTTAATTAGTTATAATACAAGTGTTTACCGTTATTTATTTAATATTCTAAAAATCACAAAGCTACTTAATTTTCTTTGAAACGATTTTTGTTTAAAACGAATTTTGAGGTTACTGCTAGGGGCTATTCATGAATCTTATTTTTTCAAATTTTGCCAGGATCCTTTACTTTTGATATTGTTTCTCTCACAGTTTGGTTGTAACAATTTTACAGCGCTTAACTAACGCGTTGAACATACTGTCTTGGCGCTTACTTTGTTAGATTTCGTCAAATGTTGCTTTACTGGTTTCTGTGATGAATGTATATTATTCCAGCTATATTAAAATAAATCTGCATTTTGCACGTTAATTTTCAATTGTTATAACTTCTAATATTTTGTTTAGGATGTGTATTATATTTATCTTTTTGGTGCCAGTGGAATGTTTAGTTCCTTTGTTTAGTGAAAACATAATCAAAATGGCTAAACTTTAACCTGCACTTTGGTGTTTTCTTTCTTTAGTAATTTCTATAATATTTGCTAACGCTACAGTTTGCGTTTATAGACTTAATTACGTGTCTACTTTCAGTATATGAACTAAAAATTCAGTTTATATGGTTGTGCTCTCCTACATAAAACCCCAATAAATAATTTTGGTGTTTTACCATTCTTTGTAAACTTACATTTTTTAAACCTGAAATTGAGCCAGAAAAAATGATTTACACTTTTTTGTTTAATCTTTACTTTATTAACACATTTTGTATTAATTAACACTTTTTTTTAAATTAAGTGAAGTAAAATATTAAAATAGGCTTCAAATTTCTACCTTTAACTAATAAAATTTGGTTTTTCCAAAATCTTAGATAAGAAAAAGGAGCCATCACTAAGTTTTGCGTTGACTGATTTATCACTTAAGTTTATTTGCAGTTTGTATGTAATATGTTCAAATTGCTGTGGGATTTGCATATGTTTGTTTTGCACCAGGAACACACATGGTTTAGTAATAATGTGTTTATCTGAAGATTATATTACAATATTATTGTATTTTAAAAGCAAAACTTAGATGTTTAATTGAAAACATCGATTGAAATATTAATAAGTGTTTAACGGAGTTGTGTTTCAAAATTAGGTTTTTTTAGCCTTATAAATAAAAATAATGAACAGTAAGTTAAATAAAGAAGCATTTGCTTTTTCTACTAGGCTACTTAAGTGTCATTAGAATATTAATTATTACTTTTTGTTTTGTTAAAGTAATGGCTGCAAGTTCAATAGCTAACATTGTCAAGAGCTCTCTTGGTCCTGTGGGTTTGGATAAAATGTTGGTTGATGATATTGGAGTAAGTACATTATTTATTACAGAAACTATTTCACATAATATGCAAATATTGTTAATTAATTTACTATGGTGTATACTATACAAATTGTTTCTACAAAAGTTTTATATTATGATGTTAGGTTTAATTTCCATCCAAAATATTTATGCTTTTAGTGTTCTGCATTCAGTTTCTATCCTAAAGCAAAATAGTAATTCATGTTGAAACTTTATTTTTATACTTTTGAGTTTAGCCGTAAGACACATATTTTTAGGTCTACTTGTCATTAGCACAATTATTGAGATCGCTAGTGAGTGAAACTTTTAACACCTTACTATGTTAGCATCCAAAGTATTTCTCTTGAAATAGCTTTTTTTGGCATTCTTACTTTTGTAACTCTTCTTGTCACTTTTATATACCAATCTTCATTACTTTAATCTTTTAACACTTCTTCCTAAAGTGTTTCATATAAACATAATCTCCAGAAAATCTTAATAGTTGTAATTTATATTTCAATGTATGTAGATGGCAATTAATAGAATATTTTCAAGTATGAGAGTATGTATGCCACAACCAATCTCTTAATTTTACGTTAAACTAATTACATTGTTTTGTTTTTTTGTATGCAGGATGTTACTGTAACTAACGACGGAGCCACAATATTGCGCCTGCTAGAAGTAGAACACCCTGCAGCTAGAGTTCTGGTAGAACTAGCACAGTTGCAAGATGAAGAAGTAGGAGATGGAACCACATCTGTTGTAAGTTAATTTTCTGTTACTAATTTATTTAAAAATGTTTAGTTTTGCTGTTAAATTAATTTAATTACGTTTAGAGTAAAGAACTGATTAAGTTCATGGAGTTAAAGCCTTTGCAGTAAATTTAACATTTATAAATCTTGAATACTCTTATAGTGTATTAATTTAATGTATGATGAAACTCCATGTTAGCCTGGCAATAACTAACGGCAAAACATATGTAGTAATGTAGCTAATATTTGTGAAACCGATTTTATTATGTTAATAATTTCATCTTTTAGCGTATTTATGCAAAAAATTTGAATTGTTAGGTCATGAAATGAATTTGTAGGCCTATAAAAAATTGTATTTCATATTTCTACAAAATAAATTAATGAATGATTTTTTTCAGGTGATAGTAGCAGCAGAATTGTTAAAAAATGCAGATGAATTGGTTAAACAGAAAATTCATCCAACTTCAATTATAAGTGGCTATAGGCTTGCTTGCAAGTAAGTATACACCTTTTTTGGCTTACAGGTTTTGCTTGTATTATAATTGTAGTTTTAGTTTGTTTAAAAAAAATGTAAAACATACTTTTATGAGTCGTTATACTGCTTTTAGAGCACTTCATGCAATTGTGATATAAATGTTATTATTTATTTACCAGCTTTTTTATCCTTTGGGACAGTAAATATGTCTTGTGTTTACTGTTGTTAAAATAACGGAAATCAACCTAACGGCTTTTTGTTTCCATTTCAATGCAAATGTTTTTCATTAGCATAAAAGATCAGCATTGAGTTTTTAAGAAATATTTTTAATTATTTATGATCTTACATGCTAAAGTAGTTTGATCACTTTTATTGTAATCAGTTGTTTTTGCAGCAGAGTTATTTGGGATAGTTAATTCCCACAATTAACAAGTTTCTGTTAACTGTCGCACCATTACTCGGAACCATACAAACCTTACTTCTTAGTACAACACATCGCCAGAAGTAACTAAATGGTTGGTCCAGTGAAATTATGACATTTAAACCGTTAAAAGCTCAACCAGATTTTGATGTGGAAAGGTTTATTGTGTAATTGAAAATAAACTGACATTATAGAATTGTTGTGTAGCGAAATATCCAAATAAAATTTAGAATCAGGAAGCCTGGAAAAAAGTGTGTAACTGGAGGAGAATTTCATAATAAAAAAATAGTTACAAACTAAATTATATTTATTAAAAATACCTTGATTCCGTACTGGAAAATAAAAACATTCATTGGTAAACGTTTACAATGGAGACTGTTAATATTTTGGCAAACCAAAGCCTACCAACAAATTCTCCATAAATTCCTTATTACTAGTTTTTGTTTTAATTATGGAATTAGTTGTATGTTCATTTATAATTGATATTTTCTTCTTATATTTACAATAATGCATTTTTTTATAGTTGGAGTAGAATTTTTATTTAAGTTTTTCTGATTCTGGCCTACTGCTTTTACATAATGAAAAAGAAGGCAATTTAGTGTAGTTTTAATTTATTGGGGCCAATGATTATACGTAGCCAAGTCATAGCATTCGGCATTAGATTGTCTTGTAGTGCAGTGCAGAGAATTTCGGACGAGAGCGAAATTTATGAGGCTCTTTTTGTAATGTTTATTATTATTGCTATAGTTATATTTAATAATCGTATTAATAATTGTGGTATTATTCTTATTTCCTAGGGAAGCATGTAAGTACATCCAAGAACATCTTACCGTTAGTGTAGAAGAGTTGGGAAGAGATTGTCTCGTCAACGTAGCAAAGACATCAATGTCTAGCAAAATTATTGGATCGTATCCTTTCTTTACACACATATTTTATTTATAATTATTATTATTGTTTAGTTAGTAAGTTTTATTATTGTTCAGTTAGTAAGATTTATTATATGTATTTGTAGTACATTTGTTGTATATCTTGGTATAACACTTTAGAATAAGCATTCTTGCTAATTATTCTGTAAGTCTTGTGTTATACCTTTAATATTCTGTGAGAAAATATCTATTGGTTGTACTCATGTTGGTACCTGGATTTAGATATGAAACTGATAAAAAGTCATATTAGAAAATATTATCTAACCAAGAATCTTGTAAAAATTTAGAGTATAAAGAAAATCTATAAAATTTGCTATCGTATCCTTTCTTTACACACATATTTTATTTATAATTATTATTATTGTTTAGTTAGTAAGTTTTATTATTGTTCAGTTAGTAAGATTTATTATATGTATTTGTAGTACATTTGTTGTATATCTTGGTATAACACTTTAGAATAAGCATTCTTGCTAATTATTCTGTAAGTCTTGTGTTATACCTTTAATATTCTGTGAGAAAATATCTATTGGTTGTACTCATGTTGGTACCTGGATTTAGATATGAAACTGATAAAAAGTCATATTAGAAAATATTATCTAACCAAGAATCTTGTAAAAATTTAGAGTATAAAGAAAATCTATAAAATTTGCTTATTTACCTCATGAACTTAAAGTACTATAAAAAGGGAGTTTGTCCACTGTGCGCGAAGCAAAGCAGTCCAAAATCCGAGTGCACAAGGTCGAGGTGCAAACTTGCAAAGCGTAGTACATTATTTAAGGCCAAAGGTCGAATGCAAAGCGCAGTCCATAATCCGAGGCCGTAGACAGAGGTCAAAACTCGCAAAGCGTAGCACATAATCTAAGGCCAAAGGTCGAATGCAAAGCGCAGTCCATAATCCGAGACCGTAGGCAGAGGTCCAAACTCGCAAAGCGTAGCACATAATCTGAGACCAAGGGTCGAGGTGCAAAG
>JAGFPH010002243.1:174915-203308 GCA_018207615.1 Philaenus spumarius
TACATAATACGAGGCCGTAAGACAGAGGTGTAAACTCGCAAAGCGTAGTACATAATCTGAGACCAAGGGTCGAGGTGCAAAGCGCAGTCCATAATACGAGGCCGTAGACAGAGGTCCAAACTCGCAAAGCGTAGTACATAATCTGAGACCAAGGGTCGAGGTGCAAAGCGCAGTCCATAATATGATTCCGTAAGACAGAGGTGTAAACTCGGAAAGCGAGTAATTCCCCTGCGAGCGGAACGAAGCAACGTGTGAGCCAGTGCTGGAGGCTATACAAACAAATTTTACTAATATATTTCGTACACGCAGGCACCTTCGTGAGTAGACCAAATTCTGAAATCGTTATTTGAAACCCGGAAACATATAATAAACTTAATTTTGGAAATTCGCTCAACTTTCGTCAGCGGTTCAGCTGCGTAATCGGATTGTTGTATTTTGGGAGTACCATTTTTTTCATTACCCTTAACTTAAACTGGTAGGAAGCAAGAACAACCAAAATTAAATTTTAAATTTCCAATCAAAACCAAAATATAAGTAAAAATAACTTACAGTACAACCTGTTATATTCGGACTAATGTGGCGACTGGCCGATGTGGATATAGCAAGGTCATTTATAAATAGTCAAAGGGCCCAAAACAATGTCTATTTTTAGATGTTTTAAGCGGTTTGGACTTGTATTTACTGCACTACAATATACTATATAGGCTAACAAATTGACGTTCTGTACACAACCATAGACTATTGGTAATTAAAAGTAAACAATACAAGAAAACAGTTTACATTGTAAAAACACAATTTTAATTATTACAGTACAGTAATTAAATATCTAAAGTCGCCTATGTTTAAAGTATGTAGGCACATTACTGTACTTATAAACACACTAGCTTTAAAAAAATTACCAGTAGGCCTTCAGTTCGGCACAGTAAAATTTAAATTAAGTTTTACTTAGAGTACCTTAATAGCTACATCAGTTTTTGAAAAAGGTTGTGATTTTTGGGGAGAGTCATTTCAAGGTCACAGCCCGCTAAGAATAGACTAGGCGTGGCATTTTTCTAGAGCTGCAACTTTCACTTTTCCACCCCATCCGCCACAACCAAAATACGAAAATTTGTTTGTATCCGGTTATGGGAGGGTCCGGATGTGACAGGACGTAAAGTACTGTCGACAGAAGTAAAGAATGCGAGGCAGCAATCCGCTGGAAGTGTTTGACCTTGGCCAAACTACTACCCTTTACGCGTTCGCTAGCCATGTTAAGCGCCAAGCTGACAGTTGAGTTTTGTCTTTCGTTGGAGTAGGTTTGTTTTCGCGGCTTTTATTATAATTTAGTTTTTGATTTACGGCATACTAGGACCTCAATTTTTATCCATTTTTTAGAACTCTAGACTGACATTAATAAAAAAAATTCAAAGTTTGTGTGACTTAATTTGTTATAATTAGCCGGTCTTAATAATATACAGAAAATATTTAAATTTTAATTAAGACGTTAAATAGAATTTAAAAAGTTAAAATAACAATCATTCATTCATAAAATAACTGCATTGTTAAATGAAGTTAAAATAATATTAATACTAAACAGTATATATGTATTTATTCTGTGGGTTTTAAAACTTATGTTTTCTGATTGGACTGTAGTAGCGAAGACATTTAAACTGCCTCGCATTCTTTACTTCTGTCGACAGTATTTATAGTACAAAATAAATTCTGGCCTTAGAATTAATTTTGTAAACGGAATAGTTTATTGAAATAATTTTACCGTTGGGCCTTAACTGTTATATTAGTGACGATGAATTCTTTTCCAACATGGTTGTGGATGCAGCTCAAGCTATTAAAATAACAGACAATAAAGGTCATTCATTGTACCCTGTAAAAGCTGTCAACGTGCTGAAGGCTCATGGAAGATCTGCTCGGGAAAGTGTCCTAGTTCAAGGTTATGCTCTTAATTGCACAGTTGCATCACAAGGTAAAGTTTGTTTGTTGTTGTTAATAGCTGTAAATATTTTTAAAGTACGATTATATTATAAAATATTGTTGTTCACTTATTTTCAATAAAACAACAATATGTAAGTGAAATTTTTTAAGTAATAAATAAACTCTAAAAGATTGAGTTTACACATTAACAAGACAATATATAATCATGGCTTGAATAAACTGTACATTTTTGGTGGTAACCTGAGAAAGAATATGGCAACTGCCTATCACGGTATTGCCGTCAACCGTCGGATGGAAATCATATTTTTCATTACTTTTTCACATTTGCTATGGTTGTCCTATAAAATGTACTCTGTAAGTCTTGGTACACAGAATGTGGGCTACGACCACCTTCTGCAAACTCTGCCTGTAGGGACCTGGAAGCCTGTCAGTGTTTCGCACTATTACATCATTTCTGTCATACATATGTTCGGTCAGCTGTTACGATCTCAAGCTGTTCTGTTTATTGGAACGTAGTCGCTTTACGGTGCTTTATAAATTGGAAAATTTCATTGATACCTTTTTCAGTTCTGAAGAAAATGATTTTGACTGATAAACAAGTCAACAGGTTGAAAACGCTAAAAAAATGCACAAACTGGTCATAAGTGCAGCGGAACCCCGATTTTATGTTCCCGGAATTTAAATTTTCCCTGATTAAAATTTTTTGTGACATTTCATTTACACTTTTCCTGGATTTGACAACAGGTGGATTACATTTTTTCATAAATTTTCGCCTTTATACTGAGTGGCTCAAAAAAAAAAGGGTTACTTTTGAAATAAATAAAAAGATGTTTTAAATTTTGTTAATTTACATAATATGAATTCTGTAGCTTACCCAATCTCAAACATTAAAAAATAAAAACCATTTAAGTATCTCTTCATGGAAGATCACGTCCTTCATTATGTAAACACATAAAACATTTTTCTTCAAAGATCTCCATCACTTTTACTACAGTTTCTTCTCCTATGGAGATTTATTGTTCATAAGTGATACAGATAGTGCCAGGCAGCGTGAAGCATCACTTGAGCATGCGCTATAACGTCTTACCCTCTCCTACTCGACTGTGAGTCTTCAGTACAGTCACCACCAAAAAGTGTTGACATACAATCAACACGAGTACAGAGCAGACATGAGTTAGGTAGGCAGGCGGCAGACAAAGCATTGTGCAGTGCTCTGACTGTACTCCGCAGCGAGTTTGCCAGACTAGTGGGAGCCGGCTTAGGAGACTTGTACACCCCTCTTCACGCTCCATGCTATTTGGCGCTATTTGTACCATTGTTTGGAAAGAAGTCATGTTCATCATGTGCCACATTGAAATGTCGGCAGAACATTCGTTGCACAGTAATAAACTATTTCTTTTTTCAAAGAACTGCTCCATAATGAAAACACAACGTTCAACATTCCATTGCACCTTTACTAGGCAGAGTGGGTACTGTGACTATACCTCCTTACTACTATGCACTTCAAATCCAACCATCCATTTTGTGCTTGATTTTCCGTACTTTAATGGTATTTTTTATTTTTACTACTGTTTTGAGATTGGGTAAACTTCAGTATTCATATGTAAATTAAAATAATTTGTGTTAACAATCTTAGTTTTATTTATTTCAAAAGTGACCAGTCTTTTTCCGCCATCCAGCATTATCAATTATGTTTAAGCGCCAATATTTTATAAAATTAGCTTAAATTGTATCCGAGCATCGGAGTTATATTTTAAATTATGTTTTAACTCTGATATTCGATAAAGTTAGTGCCAATTGTACTCATCCAATGTCTTCTTTCGCTAACATTTGCCTTCGTGTTTTTGATTGTTCTGGAATAACACCTTGTACAAAAGTAAATATTGTTAAATTTCAGATGAAATCAGAAACGGATTTCTCTTATATTTTCCAAAAGTTATGGTTATTACACGAACGTAATGATTTTTATTCAAAGATCTCGCTAATGCTACTTTTTAATAAAATATTTCAAGATACATTGGTTGGAAATATT
The DNA here is from genome assembly GCA_018207615.1 of Philaenus spumarius. Taxonomy (NCBI): domain Eukaryota; kingdom Metazoa; phylum Arthropoda; class Insecta; order Hemiptera; family Aphrophoridae; genus Philaenus; species Philaenus spumarius. Next base: position 178,877 of record JAGFPH010002243.1, read on the forward strand.
TCAAGGAGGCACTTACAAACTACTTTGATAACTGGACTCTTGCGACTGAGGTCAAAAATAAAAATAACACGTTTATTGAAACTTACGAGATCAATACCACATTCTTTTGGGTACTTGAAAATTTGGTTTTCATTTTCCACATATTGGAAAGTACTACCCCGAACAAAATTATCTTCAGTTTTGAATTTAGACGTACTAAAATAATTTTTACTACAAAATTAGATCTAAAAAAGGTGGAAATTAAGGAACTAAAAATCTATGATGAAATGACACAATAAAATTTTGCAAGAATATTGTAAGATTACAAAAACTGATGATTCAACCACGTCTTTTTTCGTATTTAACATCTAAAAAAAAGTGCATTCATTTAAATTAAAATAATTATACCAACTAAAATTACTTGAATGAAACTGTAGCTGAATTAGTATTTCTAATTATTGCAAACACTATTTATAATACATTATTTTTTTACTTTTTCAGCAATGCCAAAAAAGATTACTAATGCCAAGATTGCCTGCTTAGACTTTTCTTTACAGAAGGCTAAAATGAAGCTTGGTGTACAGGTAAACAAATTTTGCAATATTTAAATAATAGCAGGTAACAATTTTAACGATAGAAAAGATGGTAAATATTATAGGTTGCTCAGCACATTTGAGTCATGAAAAATTGGTGATTTCTCTTAATGTGGTCTATTGGGAATTAATTGTATTGGTGTTAGGGATTATATTGCATTCCAAATCAGTTCGCAACAAGTTGCAGTCTATAACTTGATCGTGCTTACTTTGTGAAAGAATAATAATACCAATATCGCTTAGATCTCTCTTTACAGTTCAGAAGGCTAAAATGAAGCTTATAAATTTTTGAATTTTAAGGTAACCTTTAGATAACCTGTCTTTTACACATATCAATGTAATCTGAAAGAACAGTTATAGTTACCTGAATGATCGTCTTACGTTATATATGATAACTAAGTTCACTAAGACAAAAAAATAATTGTCATAACCATAGTTGTGCGTTGTGTTACGTTATTCTTTTCCACCTTTATTTTATTTTCTCCTTTATTTTATTTAATGAGTACGTTCGCCTATTAGTGAAACTACAATTCAAACATTAATAGAAAACTGCAGGTGTAGTGGATGAAAGTGTTGTTTTATATCCTAAGTACTTTTTCTATAACTAGGTGCGATTAACCTCAGAACTGGTAATGTAGTAATTTACAAAAAACTTAACTCGGATATTTTTCAATATAAGCTCATGTGGTGGCTACTTCTACCACCTATAAATAACACATGTTTATTTTTCAAGGTTTGTATAAGTCGGAAATCTGCATTAGCAGGAAGGTATCCTGGTCCTTACTTATTTTTAGATTTGTATCATATACTGAATTATATATTTTTACACATAACGAATACAATTGATACGATTTATATTTAACTAATTCTTGTATGCTTCCCTTAGCTTTGACTAAAATAAAAATCACCGCAAGTAGTCAAATTTTATTGTAATAAACAATAACAGCCTTTAATTTTAAAACTTCCAAAAATATTTAAATAAAAATGACGGGTGTAGAGTTTGGTTTAGTTTGTGCGTCTAGGAAAGCAGTACCAATTTAATCTGAACTGATTCCCTTCTACAAAAGTTAGTTTTAAGTAGGGATGGCTCGATTCTCTATACCAATTCTAGATACCACTGATACTTTAGCTTTGGTATCGGTATTGAGAATTGATAGCCGAAACTCGATACCGATACCGAGAGATACTCAGTTGTCAGACCTGCTCTTTCTCGACTTCTCATATTTAGAATATTAGATTAGAGACTCCATGAATGTAATCTCCGGTATTTGCAATCGCATTCTCTGTATTTTAACTCAATTCAGCATTTAACAATAAATATCAGTAGGGAAAAATGTAAAACATTCTTAATTTGATCTATGTAGACTTTTTCCCCAGTAAAATGTTTTAGGCAATCGTTTCCATTGTTAAGTAAACGCTTCTTGTTTTATTTTTATTCATGCGTAGGCTGTTATTTGTATACAAGAAGTCAAAAAGGCTCAAGGTCAACAACTTATGGATTCGTTTGTTATCGTGTCTATAGAATTAGGGTGTCTACTGTGATGAAAAATAACCCATTTTATTGATGGGTAACAAAAGTAATAATTCTATTTGTTTAAGTCGGGTAAAACATTTTGGACATTTTTGGGACTTACGTTACCCGTGATTTATGATTTTTATATTTTAAATAATATTTCAACAGTGGTAGTTCATAAAATTGGCACAAATTGTATTCGGGTATCGAAGTTTTTGCGGACATTCACTGTGGTACTTAAATTATGTTTTATCACTGATATTTCATATATTTTACCTAATTGTAATTCAGGTTTCGTTATCTTTTGTGAAAACTCACTGTAGTATATTAATTAACGTCTTAACACTGATATTTCATAAAATTAAGCTATTGCTAATTGTGTTTGGGCGTTAATTTCTTCCATGGACATTCGCCATTGTATTTTAAATGATATTTTACACTGTTTTTATTAAATTCAACTAGATTAACTGTATTTGGGTAACAATTTCTTATGCGGACATTCAATTGTTCTCGGGAGTATTTTTTTTTTACGAACATACGCTGTTGTATATTAATTTGTGTTTGAATGCCGCATTTTATAAAATTAGAGCTAATAATATTCGGGCGTAATATTTTTTTTGCGGACATTCGTCATTTTATTTTAAATAATATTTCACCAATGGTAGTTCATAAAATTGTATTCAGGCATCGATTTTTTTTTTTTTTTTTGCGGACATTCACTGTGGTACTTAAATTATGTTTATCACTAATATTTCATACATTTTACCTAATTGTATTCACATTTGGCTATCTTTCGTGAAAACTCACTGTGGTATATTAAATTTTATTTTAACGTAAATATTTCATAAAATTACTGCTAATTGTGTCTATGCGTTAATTTCTTCCATGGACATTCCGTTTTTTGTTGATAGGTATCGAGAATCGGGAATCAATTTTTCACGAAGTATCGAGAATTGAAAAATTTTGCATCTCTAGTTTTAAGTTAAGTTATATTTAAGCTCTTGCAATACGTAGCCTTATAAACATTTTGAAAAACCAATGAATATATATTTTTCTGAAATACAGTATCTCACTCGATTTACCTTTTCATGAACATAAAAACATGAAGAACATGGTACTTCGAAATGTAACCTGAATGCAAAGCTAAGGATTAAAGTGTACAAATTTTGATTATTCTTTATAATTAGGTTTTGGTGACTGATCCGGAGAAACTTGATGCTATACGTCAGCGAGAACTCGATATTACAAAAGAGAGAATTCAGAAAATTTTAGCTGTGGGAACAAATGTAATTCTTTGCAGTGGAGGAATAGATGACCTGTGTTTGAAGGTAGGAATGTCATGTTGATGTATATTATTTAAAGGAACATAATACAATTTTCTAATAGAATAATTCCATACATTTTTTGTTGAGTTTCATAAATTGTAAATGCCATAGGCTAACTGGCTAAACCATGGCCAGTAAAACTCAATACTTAGAATTTTCAATATAAAGTTGACACAGTACCTTTGATCAAAAGTGTAAATATTATTGTACTGTCATAGAGCAAAATCCATAAATTATTACTTGTAAATAATTTACCTAAATTTTCTAGTTTGGAAGTGTATTACTATCAAGGAATAACTGAAAACTTAAACATGTTTTTGCAGTATTTTGTAGAAGTAGGAGCTATGGCTGTCAGAAGAGTGAAGAAGGCTGATCTCAAGAGGATTGCTAAGGCAACTGGTGCTGCTTATCTGACTTCTCTAACAAATATGGAAGGTAACATTATACATCTAGATTTCTAACATAGATTTCCTATAAATAGAAATACATTATCAATGTTGTGTAAAAATAATAGAATATATTTAGATGTGTGAAATTATTTTAGAATATATTCACACAGCTCAACTCAACAGTGGGATATAAAAACATCGGTTGTACCACAATCGCACCACAATTATTATTTACATCCATTATTATTATTGGTTGAGGATTATTGTCAGATCCACCCGAAAAATCTACCTATTTTAATAGTTATAACACTTTTATTATTTGTAATGTGATATGTAATAATGTCAATAGGAGAAGAAAGTTTTGAAGCCAGTTCAGTGGGAGAAGCTGCTGAAGTAGTCCAAGAAACTGTTTGTGATGACGAGCTCATTTTAATTAAAGGGTGAGCGTAACAGTTGTTTATAAATTTCCACAATTTTATTTTAGTAAATAGTTTGTTTTTGTTGTTTGTGATTGTTTGATCATTTATTATTATTCTTGTATATTATGAACTTTTATCTTTAGTAGCTTTAATGGTTCTTACCCGTTTTTGTGTGTAACTAGATTGTTTTTAACCCTACAACTGTTAGACCAGTTCACCTCAGTAGTGAATTGAGCAGACTGTGACAACTCAACTTTATTGAATATTTCACCCACTAAAAATCATCTAATTACAATAAAACAAAAACCGTTGGAAAGGCAATGATTTAAACTTTAATTTTTGTTCTTACACATTTTTTTAAAAAAGTATACTTACATATGTAATCATCGTTTTAAAATTGTAGTTTTCTGTAAATCTATTGGCGCGCGTGAAAACAAAGAATTTACTCAACTTTGTCACTTCTCTAAAGCTCAATATCGCTCGACAGAAATATTTTGACAATGATATAAAGATACCTTTGGATTCGTCATGATTTGAATTTTCTAAAACTGCCTTCCAATCAGACTGCCTCCTCTTATAGTTTCAAAAATATAAAGGTTGCTATAAACCCTTGCAATTGGACAGTTTTCAACCAATAAAATTGCACATTTTGCATTCAAGATATCTCTTTCAATTCAAAATATTTGTATAGATAAGTTTATATCTATTTTTAGACCAAAGTTCAATCTTTCGTTTAGTGTGAAGCAAACCATATTTACTCTATTTTGTTTGTACCAACAGTGCTGAAAAATATTGAAAAGTGGGAAATTCAAATCTCGACGTTCTCGAAGTGGCAGTTGCAACTGCTTTTGATGCGGTTCCTCATATAGGATTCATGCGCGAGAACTTTGATTTATTTGATCTAATTTTGTGATTCAAGTAAAGCTAATTCAAATACTTTTATGAAACAATAATTTACAATTATACAGTTAAATTCTTTGATTTATTCTCTACACTTTAATTTTATGAAATATTGGCGTTAAAATGTAACGTATATACCACAGTGAGTTTTCACGGAAGATAACGAAATCAGAATACAATTACTTAAAATGTATGAAATATCAGTGATAAAACATAATTTAAGTACCACAGTGAATGTCCGCAAAAAAATTGATGCTCGATTACAATTTGTGCCAATTTTATGAAATACCATTGTTGAAATATTATTTAAAATAAAATGATGAATGTCCGCCAAAGAATATGACTTCCGAATATTAATGCTAATTTTATAAAACGCCGGCGTTAAATCTTAATTCAAATTACAACGGCTAAGGTCCACGAAAATGTTATTTAGATGACAGTTGTAAAATTCGGAAAAAGTGGAAATTAAACATCGCTATTTTCGGGAATGAATAAAAAGTAAAAAAAAGGCATTCTGTCGGGACTCCCACAAAAATCATAAATGACGTGTAACGTAAGTCCCAAAAATGTCCAAAATGTTTTACCCTACTTAAAACAAATAGAATTATTATTTTAAACACTTTTGTTACTGATCTCTAAAATGTTATTTTTTGTCACAGTAGACACCCCAATTCTATAAATAGACACGATAACAAAGCAATCCATAAGTGGTTGACTTTGAGCCTATTTGACTTCTTGTGTACAAATAACAGCCTACGCATGAATAAAAATAAAACAAGAAGCTAGTAAAAATAATTCATATTCAAGCTTCAGGAAGTGAAAGTGAAAAACGACAATGTGAAATAAAAAATTACTCATTTATCAAAAAATAATATTTTATGGGTACAGATTGGTGACGTAATTAGAATATTATCATGTTCTATAGTTAATTCCGAAAAAAAAAATTATATATAAAATATGATTTATTTATATATTTTGTATGATTTTTCAAACCGACAGCTGCACGAAGTGCTAAAATCGCCCATCATTCTGGGAGTTTAACCTATCAGTTCTAGGGTTAGTAATCAATTACTTTCTATCACATGGCTGATGTATAAGTATAAAATAAATGATAACTTTATTTTAAGCTGAAAGGCCTGGTGAGCTTCCAAATGTCTACCATAGGGTTTTAACATTTACAGTGATTTTACTACTTTATGCTTTATTAATTTAGTGAACATGTTGAAGAACTTAACATATTTTTTGCAGACCTAAAGCAAGAACAGCCAGTTCAATAATTCTTAGAGGACCCAACGATTTCTATTGCGACGAGATGGAGCGATCCGTGCATGATGCTCTGTGTGTGGTAAAGCGAGTATTGGAATCAAAATCTGTCGTTGCTGGAGGAGGCGCAGTAGAAGCTGCTCTTTCTATATACTTAGAAAATTTTGCTACATCACTAGTAAGTATAGCAGACTTTAATTAAATTTTGACTTTGCAAAATTGTTAACTGTATTATTTCTGTAAATATTAGAGGGCTCTAGACTTTCGTTCAAGGTGTCAGTGCAGTGAGTGAAATTAAGAGCTGCAGGCATTGCTTACGTGATAATGGATCAACATTTGTTATGGTTGACATTTATTTGCAAGACTATGACACAAAATCAGTAAAGAAATATGTTCCATTTGATGAAGCGGTTGAATTTCTAAAATTATAAAGTAAAGGTTGTAATGTTATGGACTACAGTGGACGCCGCTTATTGTAATCATGGATAATGTCATCATTCTGTAATTACTTATCTAAAATCCTGATCATCCATTTGACGGTATAAAGAAAACACATTTACAGTAGAGCGTCAATAATTCGAACGTCAAAAATCCGGATTCCATAAAAATTACAATCAAGGACTTTTTCTGTAAATAGTTGTCTTACTGTATGTAAATTTTTAACAAATACAGTATGATGAAATGTGTGCTTGGTGAAAATAAAGTTTTTTTATTCCAAAGCTGAGTTTTAATAATTGACTTACAAAACTCCCTTTTAACACTGTTCCTATGCAATTACACTGCAAGATTAGAATCACGAGCACACTAATACGTAGTAAGTTACGTGTCAGTAAAAATGTCTGCATTGTTAAACCTATTTGTAAGACGTCCTCCAAATAGATTCAGCCATGTAGGCAATGAAATAACATCTTTTTTAAGGTCTGTAGTAGTCTAGATAACAGCGCTGCATTGTTATACAGCATGTTCGAAAATTCGGACAAATTGATAATTCTGACAGGGTGACAAAAAATAATTTGGTGTCGATATGACACATTACAGAAAGAGCAGTAAATGGTCTGCAGACAGTTTGTGTACAGTACGTATGACGTTATGGAATACATAATTATGGAAAAAGCACACTTGCATTAGAGTGACTGTATGTTTCATCAATAACTTCCTTTAGCTTTGAGTGTACTAAAAGGATTTTACCTAACCTACAGAGTAGTTTTTGTTAAATGTCAATCATTTCATTTCTCAGTTGTCTGAACTTATGTACATCATTGTTTTGCGTGCGAGTGAAATTTAGTTTTTGTGACAAATCAGAAAATGATTGGCTGTCTACTAAAGTGATTTAAATCTTTCATTCAAAAATGTTTTTCAATAGAGCTGCACTGCATTAGTTAATCATGACGGATTCACAAAAGAAACGTCACAATGTAAATTTAAAAGATTAACTTTCAATTTTGGAGTGATTCGTCAAATAATTGACAATGTTGTTTTAAAGAGCAATTGTTTGATTATGACCGAATAACTGTACTTTACCCCACATCAAACGTAAAATACAGATTATATCACCCTATCATACAATCACTCTTTGCACGTCAGTGGTACTTTGTAATATTTTGTCTCTGTCTGTCTGTCTTCTTGTTAAGTTTAGATATTTATTTTCTGATTGCCATGAATTTCTTACATTGAAACATTCACTAAGCTATGGTAATGATGTTTGTTATAGAGTTCTCGAGAGCAGTTAGCTATAGCTGAATTTGCTCGATCGTTACTTGTAATTCCAAAAACATTGGCTGTAAACGCTGCGCAAGATGCTACTGATCTCGTAGCAAAATTACGAGCATACCACAATTCCAGTCAAACCAAAAAAGATCATGCCCATTTAAAATGGTAAGTTATATTTTCTATACATTGTTTATATTAACACTTTGTTATTGCTACAAACTCCAGATGTACTCAAAACATTGGATCTCACCTTTTTCTTCAAGTTAAATCGTATTGTTTATGTTTAAGAGTAGCCAGTTAATACACTAGATCCCCAAAAGTCTGAAATCATAATGTCAATAAAATTGAAAATAATGCTAGATATTTTCAACTATAATAATTGTGGGAGGGGTTAAGGTGAAAAACCTCCCGAGTGTTCATCACTGTCCGAGTGCCAAGAGCACTTAATTAATACTTATAAATTGAAAAATTGCAATACAAACTTGCATAAGCACAAATGTAATACCAATAATTTACAACACACTACTAAAACTAGTTAACAATAGCGATATACAGTAAACAAGTCTGCCCAGTTTGTAACTGGTGTTATTTTTGTTTGGTTCACAGACAGAAAATATGCATATTGCATTCATTAATACTATACAGGGTGTTTACAAACTCCCTGGAAAAATTTTCTGTGTTTGTTGCTTAGGTCAAGACAATCAAAAAACGTCATATAAATATGGGTCTGAAATGCCTAGTTTTCTGTCTGTCCGTCTGTTTGTGTTTTTTACAAATTATTTTATAACTTGAGTACTATTTTAGATAGAAACTTCAATTTTGGCACGAACATGTACCTTGGTAGGTTAAACAAGTGTATAACATTTTGTTACGATATCTTAAACAGTTTCAAGATGGCGGCCATTTAAAATCTTTGGTGTTAAATTTCACGAAAACCGTAATTTTTATAAAAAATGTTACCAGTAATAAAAAATGTAGAATTTTAAGACGAACAAAATCATACTTTATTTGCTACAATCGGATGATAAATAACTGAGTAACGAGACATTTACCTAATTGTATAACAACTGTACACGGCAAATTGTTGTTTAGTGCAAATTTTGTATGATATTTATTTCAGTAAATGTCTCATTACTCAGTTATTTATTATCCGATTGTAGCAAGTAAAGTATGATTTTGTTCGTCTTAAGATTCTACATTTTTTATTACTGGTAACATTTTTTTATAAAAATTACGGTTTTCGTGAAATTTAACATCAAAGATTTTAAATGGCCGCCATATTGAAACTGTTTAAGATATCGTAACAAAATTTTATGCACTTGTTTGACCTACCAAGGTACACGTTCGTGCCAAATTTGAAGTTTCTATCTAAAATAGTACTCCAGTTATAAAATAATTTGTAAAAAACACAAACAGACGGACAGGCAGAAAACTAGGCATGTCAGACCCATATTTATATGAAATTTTTGATTGTCTTGACCTAAGGAACAAATACACCAAATATTTCCAGGGAGTTTGTAAACACCCTGTATGAATAAATATTAATACTAATACCAAAAGATATTTTATGTTATGAAATCTTCATTAAATTATAATTTTTTCTTTTGATAAAATACGATTAATTTTTTCAGTAAGAACTTAAATAACTACTTGGTTAGAAAGCTCTTCTATGTATGATAAATCAATTCTATTCATATTTTGTGTTTTAGTTTGGTTAGCACGTGCTAGTATTGTAACTATTCTGTTATCTTTATAATCAGGAGTGCACTGGTGTTGGAATGCTGTTCCGGTATTGCTATTTGAAGTCTTTTTTTACTTTAAGTCTGGCCTTCATTTTATTTTAATGTTTTAGATTAACATTCTCAAAAACGGCAATGATGTAAATTTTGATGATAACCGTAATCTGTATAAACCATGTAATCCATTTTCTAAATATATGAACATTTCTTTATCAAAATGTTTAGTAATTTAAATGAAACAACCATCAAGTTCAAGTGTGCCATCAATAAAATATATTTGTGAATTTTACAAGTGTTTAATTAGTTAGAACAATAAATAGTTATAGGAGGTGTATTGTTCTTCGGTCAGTATACTATCTGCACTTTTAAATTGATAAAAACACGATAAAATAGTGGTATTTAAGTGAAAATATCAAATTCCTTCCTTGAAGATAAACATTTTTAAAATTCTATTTATTGTTTGATCTGGCACCGTTACTACACTAAAACAATTACGAGTGTACCTCTGTTTATAATATGTTTGATTTTTACTGATTCAGGTTTTGTTTTTAGCTTTGAGGCAAGTTCGTACTAATTTTATTGTACATTACCTGTTAAATACGCTTCAACCTCTCATCTAAATACTAGGGATGTGTCGATACCAGATTTTTCGATTCTCGATACCGATACCGATACTTTGAAAAATCGATTCTCAATTCCCGATACCAATACCTAAAAAAAAAAAACAGCGAAAAAAAAATAAATAAAATGACGAATGTCCGCAAAGAATACGACTGAAAATTATTTACGTATGTACCACAGTAAATGCCCGCAAAAATCGATGCCCGAATATAATTAGTACCAATTTTATGAACTACTTAGGTACTATTGGTGAAATGTTATTAAAAATAAAATGACGAATGTCCGCAAAAGAATACGACGTCCGAATATTATTAGCTCTAATTTTATAAAACGCGGCATTCAAACGCAATTTAATATACAACAGCGTATGTCCGCGCAAAAACCTACTCCCGAAAACAATCTAATGTCCGCATAAGAAAATACAACTAACCTAGTCCAATGAAAAACACGTAAGAGTTTCAGCAACGAAATAGCAGAATGCGTTGCAATTTAAAATAAAACAAGTTTTTAATTATTCGGAATAATATTTTTTACGACTGACTATGATTGCGTTACTCGGAATATCATATGTTTTGTTTCTGAACGTTCAATTCGGATAAGTTCAGAAATAATCGGAACTTCAATCATGGAAAATTTGATTCGACGGCGTCCGTTTAGTCCCGCCGAAGTCTGAACAACTTGTTAGAACAAAGTATTGTAATATCAAGTTAATAACGCTGTGTGCAAATACTTACAGTAGCCTATTCAGTTTTAGTGCAGTGTTTTATTAATTCTTTTTATTAAATTAAAATATTTCGTCGATTTGTTCGGGTAATTAAATTGTGCAGGCCTACTCACTTACAAAGGGCGTCCAAGTGCTCGGCTGACTCAACAGCCGCCGCTGTTCCGTTGGGCGCCCAAACTCCCTGAAGTCTACAACTCGGCTGATTTTGCGAGTAAAAACCTTTAAATTCGGAATTACGTGCACGACGTGCAGTACTGTAATGTACTTATTTATTTACAGTACATTTCCACTTTCGGATAATCGACACTATACTGAATTAACATATTAATTTGATTAAGTTTAGTTTAGTTGAGGATATGTGGAAACTTAACATAGGCTAGTCTTTTCAGCAATGACATCGAAGTGTGACTATATTTTATAATAGACGTTGAAAGTGATGGACTTTTGTCTGTAATTTAACTTAGCTGAATACTTGTATTTAATTATCTGTACACAACATACTTAATCATTTCAGTATTCAAATTAAATCTTATACTTTACTTTTAAATTCTTTTTAAATTCCTTGAATAATAAATAGAACCGATTTGACTCTAGAACCGGAAACCAAAAAAAAAAATGGAACCGACCCATCTCTAAATAAAAAGTAAAACAGGAATTCCGTCCGGACTTCCATAAAAATCATAAATCACGGGTAACGTAAGTCCCAACAAGTTTTACCCGACTTCAAACAAATAAAATTATTACTTTAAAGTTTAAATACTTTTGTTACCGATCTATAAAATATGTTATTTTTCTTCACAATAGACACCCTAATTCTATAGACACGATAACAAACGAATCCATAAGTGTTTGACCTTGAGCCTACTCTAGACTTCTTGTGTACAAATAACAGCCTACGCATGAATAAAAATAAAACAATAAGCATTTACTTATGAAAGGAAACAATTGCCTAAAACATTTTACTGGGGAAAATGTCCACTTACATAAAATTAATAATGTTTTACATTTTCCCTACTGATATTTATTGTTAAATGCTGAATTGAGTTAAAATACAGAGAATGCGATTGCAAATACCGGAGAATACATTCACGGAGTCTATACGAGAACGGGCAGTTCTGACAACTGAGTATCTCTTGGTATCGGTAATCGGTATCGAGTTTCGGCTATCGATTCTCGATACCGATACCAAAGCTAAAGTATCGGTGGTATCGAGAATCGACCCATCCCTACTAAATACTAAAACATCCATTCCCAAATACTTGACTATTATTTACATGGGCTTTAGCATCCAAGCTTTAAAAAGAGGTTGAAATCTAAACTAGATCATTTTATTTACATTTTCTTCATTATTCAAGAATGTTAGTAATGTAAGTTAGTATTAATAGTAAATTTGAATATCTTTATTCCAGGGTTGGATTAGATTTAATAGAAGGCGTAGTTCGTGACAATCGTAAGGCAGGAGTCCTAGAACCATCTATGTCAAAGATCAAGTCTCTGAAGTTTGCAACAGAAGCTGCTATTACAATCCTTCGTATAGACGACATGATTCGTCTGGATCCAGAACAGAAAGAAAAATCTTACAGACAAGCTTACGAATCTGGCGAATTGGATGGTTGATTTATTTAATTATCATCGATTCCTTTTTATAAAGACAAGTTTCTTTTTATTGTAGTAATTTAATTTTGCACAAAATTCAAGTAATTTTGATTTAACATATTTAATGCATTTCAATGGCAAACGTAAAAGTCTGTCATAAATACTTCTTGTCTTTATTATTTAACATTGTTCACATAAAAAAAAACTCAGTATTATGAAAGAGAAAGAAACATGTTTTTCATTTTGACCTATACAATCTAATAACACTTCAATTGCAAACACAACCATTTCTTTTTTTTTTTGTCATTATTGTTCCATTATTAGCTTTATTAACATTTTTTAACATTCGTAATGCTTGTTAATAAAAATAAATATATTTACACAACCTTGTAACTACTTTTCTAACCTTACCACTTTTAAAAAAAAAGTAAGAATGATCTGCAGCAAAAAATTTGGGTGGGTTGCCAATTAGAAAACAACACTTTTCCTGCTATTTAATAATATATCCTATTGACGGTGCTTTTATGTTCAATAGGTTTTATCAAATCCTTTAGTCCAAACAGATTTTATAAACTAATATTTTAGTTTTTATACTAATTAAGAGCCTTATTACTTGAATGTTATTAACACTTTCGGCAAAAAGTATTAATGGATTGCCAAGATAATCCAATAGAATCGGTTGTTTCAAAAAAGCCATATGACAGTTTTTTTTTTTACTTTCTCCCCCTATACCATAGTATATGGAGAAAGTATTGTATTCGTCAAAATTTTCGAATTTGAGTTTTTGGTGGAAATATCCGTTTTGGGTCCCCCTGAATCTAAAAAAATGGTTTTCGGAGTGATGTGTTTGTGGATGTTATCAGACCTAGAGCCTAAACCAGTCATCCGATTTTGATGAAATTTGGTATAGAGGTACTAATCCACGGTATCTCCAGGCGTTTTTTTTTTTTTTTTGAATTTTTGATTTTTAAGGGTAATTTTCCATAAAAACCCTTAAAATAACGGAAAAATCAACTTTTCTCATAAATGGCTCTAACGATTTTGATAAAAAATTTATAGTTTATTAGGGACCTAAAGTACTATAAACTATAAAATTTTAATCAAAATCGTTCAAGCCGTTTTTGAGAAAAGTTGGTTTTTCCGTTATTTTATGGGAAAATTACTCTTAAAAATAAAAAAAATTGGTATTTTGAATTATTATTCTACTGATGAAAAGCTAGAATATTTTTATGTAAAAGGGAGAAAGTATATCTCAGTTTCCTGACACCGTTTATTTGTTTTTTTTTTTTTTTTAATTTCATATATAATTCATAAATGTTATGAACATATAGGAATCTAACAACCATGGAAGAAACAAAGTTAAAGTTTTAGGTATAAACCTAAAGTTAAGAAAGTCGATATATATACAAATTTTAAATAATTCTTTGGCTGTTTATCAGAAAATTAGGCTTGTATTTACATCAAAAGTTGCGCAGAATAATAGGCCTTTTTTAAAGAGTTGCTCTGAACAAACTAATTGCTTAATATTAAGTAAACATTTACTAGGGGGATTCATGCAATCTTTGCTAAATGCTTAATGTGTTATCATGCTAAACTGCTATTTGAATTTTGAATGAAGGACCCCTTGTGCTAAAGTGTTATTTGCTAAAGTAAGATTCAAGATGAAAACCTCAAATTACCTTCCCCAAGAGTTTTACGTCGTTAACACTGGTTTAGTAGACCCCAGACCGTGCTAAAGTATAGTGTGCTATCGACTTTAAACAGCACACTTCTGTCAAACGAGTTTCTCGAATTTAAGACAATTGGCACGTTTAACATACTTAGCACAGGTTGCATGAATATACTATAGCCAAAAGTAGCATTAAATATGTGCCGAAAGTCCAATGTCTTCTTAAAGACCTGTCCTGAACAAAATATTTACTCAATATTAACCAAACTCAATAAACATATACATTAGGCAAATTTATGTATTATACATATTTTTTTTTAATTCATGGAAGGAGAAAATTAGAATCAAATATGCGCCAAAAGTTCCACAGAATAAAAAACTTTTTTTAAAGACTTGCCCTGAACAAAATAATTGCTCAATATTACCCAAATTAGGTAAACATATACTGCAGCTAACTGTATGTATTATATAAAATTTTAAATAAATTCATAGAATAAACATATTTCTTAACCCTAGAACTGGCATCGTTAAAGCTAAAATTAAAAAGCCCGTTTATAGCGTTTTGCAAGTATATTTTTGAAAATTCGCCAAAAATAGTAAATGAACCCCAATCCAAAAGTGTTCAATAGCTTTTTTGTAGAAGAAACTTCAAAGAATTCAAATATGCCACTAAAAATTAGATTCTTTCGAAATTGTAAAAGTTATTAGCTCAAGAAAAAAAAAATGTTCAGTAACGAAAGGAAAAAGTTCAACTTTAGGCCTACATAACAAGTAGTAAACATTTTTTTGTATTTTTTTCGTAAGCGTAAAAAAGTTTTGTAATTTAGTTCTAAATAGAACTGTATAAAAACATTTATCAATTTCAAAATTCTTATTTTGAAAAACACAGTTTTTATGTTCCAAATACACTACGCTAACAAAACTAGGCCTAGATTGAAACTTAATTTACTAATTTATGCTTTGCCCAAAAAAAATATTATAACAAAGTGTAGAGGATAAATCAAAGAAAAGAACGGTATACTTGTCTTTCCTTAGTTCACAAAAGTGTTTGAATTATCTTTATTTGAATAACAAAATGACATCAATCTAATGAAACGTCGCCGGTCGATATACTACGGCCAGGAAGGGTCATTTGAATACCGTGGGAACCTATGCGCCAGACGGTCTCACTAGAATGCCCTAATTATGTACTTTTCATTGCTGCCTAGACAAACAAAAAACTGGTTATTTCTAGTTCAATTCCCACTGTTAGAAAGGTCAATCTTTTCTCTACAAAATGGTGTAAAGCAATCTGTCAAAACATGTGATATAGTAGGCGTTATATCGGTTGACAAATGGGCTGTTTCATTGGTTGAAAAACTGTCCAATCGCAAGGGTTTACAGAAATCGTATAAATCCTGTAAAATAGTGACATCTGATTGGAAGGCACCATTAGAAAGATAAAATCTTGACGAATCCAATGGTAGCGTTATAATCTCGATATAAATACTTCTGTAGATGGGCTTGAATGTTGAAGAAGTGGGAAATAACAGTACAATTGTATGCAGATTCACGCGCGGAAATAGCTGTAGCCCGATATGCATATTTTAAAACGATGATTGGGATGTAAATATACGTTTTACAAAAACGTTGTAAATATAGAAATTAAAGTTTAATTCATTTCCTTTCCAATGGTGCCAGTTTTATTACGATTGGATGATTTTAAGTGGATTGAATTATCGATTATGCAAATTCTCGCTAATGTTCGAGCTGGTTGCATTTGCGCCCGAGACACTGCAGTCTGCCACTTTGAGGGTTAAAGACTTGCCCTGAACAAATAATTGCTCAATATTAATTAAACTCTGAAAACATATGTTATAGAAATTTGTATGTATTAAATTATGTTTCAAGCTGAATGAGCTTACTCGCCACAACCATGGTCTCTTTCTGTAAATTATTTTACCTGATCTTTTTAAAATGCCATCATTAAAAACAGAATGAAATAGCTACTTAGGTAATATGCCGGACTACCCCTATTTTTTTGATAACAAAACAAGAATTGCCTCAATGACAAAATACTGTATATAATAAGTGTATGAGTTCTACATACACAACATCAAGATGGGTAAAGTTCTATTTTATTCTTACCAGAAGAGGAGGCACTGAAAGGGTGACTTAAATGACCTTCAATAATGTAAATAAAAAAAGTTTTTTATCAAAAATAAACCCTGCCAAGTCAACAGTTCAAGATAAAGTTGTTAAAATCAGCTTCAGATATCAGAACATAATACCGCCTTTCTCAAATCTATTGTGCTGTTTTCAGTTTTCGTACTAATTTCTCATGCAGATAAGCTTTGTTATAGAAAACAAACTATTTAGATTGGGTTTTAACACAAAAATAACAATTTTGATCTTAGAAAACCAGGAAGTGCCTTAGAGTGGGAAAAACTAGCATAATTAGATGTAGTTCCGACACAAGGAGGTCTTAAACTTAAAAAATTACAAAACAAAATGTTTGGCAATAAAAAGGGAAGAAATTATTTATATAAAAGGCACAACTAGTAATCATAAAGAACAAAACTAGGTCTTATTGGCATAAGACTTAACTGTCTTAATGTTCAAGAAAAAGTTGGAAACTACAAAAGTACCACCACTTTCAAACTCGAACTTAACTGACTACAATACATTTTTTCTACTTTCAGCCAGCTATAAAATGAAACTAGTTCAAATTATTTTCGCGTATTGCAAAAGTGTAAAACTACAATTTTTCATCCAATCCACTACAATTTGTGCAAACAGCTGATTTATTGAGAATTGGCATTCTTCACTGTTTTCTTTCAAGTATAAGTCCATTCTTTCGAAAGCATTTTGTACAGATTTAACTTTTGGACAACACTTTTCTGTCCGGTTGTTCTTGGTCGGTGGAACAAATTTGTATGACATTGACTGTGGTACCTATCATCAGCAGCCACCAAATCCTCATTTTCTTGAATCAGGCGTTCAATAATCTCCTTTTCCCAAACAACACCTCTGCGTTCAGCTTCTTATGAAGTATGCCCTCGTAGAATGCAATGTTACTGGAAAGACATTATTTCGTCTATCTCGTGATAATTTTTTTTCGAGTTTCAAAAATTCTTCTGTATTCTGTAATATTCTTTCCACACAGAATACAGATTTTTCCTATTTCACAACTTTAACGGGACTATTGCAGGGCTGCTGTTGGTAATAGAATCCCCTCCACGACTTTCAGAGCTGTCACATTTTTTTTAGGAGTATATCTCTTACGACATCCATCATGCACTGTTACTTCATTCAAGGGTGAAAGGTACATTTGGTTCTCTGTAAGTTTTCGTTTCACACACAAAAATTCGATAGGCGATTTCTTGTTTTTTTTTACGACAGTTCGTGGACCATTAGTCTTGTCTTCCAGTGATGTCATTCAGATGAAATAAAGGCCCGGTGGACCTGTCATTTTTACACTTGTGTTTTTGAAGCTACACTCACTTATAAAATTACTCTTTTATAAAATAAACTTCTCACTTTTTATTATTATAAAATAAACTCACTTATTAAACACTCACTTATTATAAAATAAACTTTTACTTACTTTCAGGGCGGTTTCAACATCTAAACCGTCATACAACAAAGACAATCACTCATTATAAAATAAACTTTTCAGTTATTATAAAATAAACTCACTTATTATAAAATAAACTATTACATAATTTCACAGCGGTTTCAACAGCGTAACTATCGCACGACGAGGATTTATTTTGGGTTCGATTGAACTGAAAGGGTTAACAAAATAAATAAAAACATCTGCTGACCTTGGGGTGAGTTGTCTTTCCCTCCTTACCAGTTCTTTTCATCTGAGCTGACCCTTTTCAAAAGTTCTTCAATGATTATAAAAACCACAGTAAACTTTCTCAACTTGTTTATACAAAATTTTCCGCTAACATGTTACGAAAAAACCCATTAATTAAGGTGATGGTGTAGTAAACGATTTGCTCAACTTTCAACTAAAAACAGCATTTACAAGGACCAGCTTTAGCTCAAATTAAAGCTTATTGGATTCCCTATAACTTCCATGTTCTTGACTTTTCTGTAGGACGTGTCATTTTGCCCGTATCCATCTAGAAACATAGAAAACTTAGAATTTTAAACTTTTGGAAAAAAAAGGTCAATCTTTAAAAAGCTGTATCTCCGTAACTATTCAATTTACAAAAACAATTTCGAACTCATTTTATATCAAATTTAATATACTTTTAAAAAGCTTGGAACACATCTTCCCACAAAACGCATAGTTTAGGAGATATTTTACAAAAATCGAAAAAAGTTAGAAAAAATGAGTTTTTCGACCGCCATTCAGCGAGCACAGGTTTCTGAGGGTTGCAAATCTGGATTTATAGTCCTAGTAATGGTCGGAAACATCTCTCCAAAAATCATTAATACTCCATTTATTGTAAGTTCACACATTTTTTGTGTAACATTTGACTGGGCTAATATACAGGGTGTTTCTAAAACTACTTTACAACTTTGAAAAATCATATTAATTTAGTCAGAGAACCTACAGAGGTGATTGTAGTGTCAATTTGTAGAGAAACACATAAAGTTTTTTTACCTTAAACAAAGATGCTCTATGTTGCTTCCGTTGATGATCCTGCACACATCCCATCGTTAGTCAATTTCCTCCCAAACTCGCTGTAGCATTGCAGGTGTAACTTTTTCAGCGGCGGCATAAATTCTCGCTCTAAGCTCAGGCAGAGAAGGCGGCAAAGGAGATACATATCCTTGATGCAAACCCCATAAGAAAAAATCTAGCAGTGTCAGGTCGTTGGAATGTGGGGGCCATGCAATTGGCACATCACGGGCAATCAATTGACCTGGAAAGCAGTCATTCAGAAAATCTCGGACATCAGTTGGGTAGTGAGGTGGTGCGCCATCTTGCATGAAATAAACATTGCGTCGTCCTCATTGATCTGTGGTATCAAAAATTGTTGTAACATGTCCAGGTACACTATCCCGTTGATGGTTCTCTCTCGGAAAAAAGGGGCCGTAAATTTTGTTCTTGCTCAATGCACAAAAATTGTTAAGTTTACGGCTATCATGAACATGTTGCAATGTTTGATTTGGATTTTCACTGCCCCAAATCCCACAGTTATGTGTGTTAACCTTGCCACTTAAGTGAAAAGCCGACTCGTCAGAAAAGATTATGTTGTCCAAGAAGTGTTCATCCTCATCCACTCGATTTAACTTATCCACACAGAAGTTGTACGGGCACTCTTATCAGTGTCTTTTATTGCTTCTAAAATCGTACGGTTTTAAATGCAAATGTTTTTTCAGTACTCGCAAAATAGTCGTATGTGGGACTTGCAACTCGCAAGATGCACACAGGGCCGATTTCATAGGGCTGTTGACAAAACTTTGTCTCACTTCGTCAGATGTGCTTGGACAACCTGTTGATTTCTTATGTCTTACCGAACACCCTGTTTATACAAAACACTTATGCCACTCATAAATTGTAGTCCTACTACACTCGATTCCACGATCACCGTGCAGTACAGGTCTTGCGGGAGAATGGACATGCTACTACCATTACAGGGGACATAGCGTTTATTGTCGTGTGGGTTGCGTCAACTGACCGAGAGTTGCATGGGAGTTGATGTTTATTAGCTGGCTATTATCGCCGAGTCTGTTGTATGGATATGGCTAATGGGCGCTCTGTACTGCACGGTGAACGTGGAATCGAGAGTAGGAGGATCTTTAGCGTACTTGGAACGGGAATTACGCTGAACTGTTGTCACAGACTTTGATTCTTCGAACCAAAACACATAGCAAGCACACTCGGGTCCAGTGAAGGCAGCTATCTTTGACGCGCTAGCGCTCGTGGCGATGCGATTCAGCACTAACGAACTACACGAGTCAAAACTTGAAGTGTTTCTCTACAAATTGACACTACAATCACCTCTGTAGGTTCTCTGAATAAATTAATATGATTTTTCAAAGTTGTAAAGTACTGTTAGCACCCCGCATAATTATTATCTTTTCTAGAATTTCTCTAGAACTATTTTCTCCCCCTTACTCAACAATAGAATACAATTTATTTAAATAAGCCAAATGCTTTTCTGGTAATTAGTTTGTGATTTTCATAGTTATATTTCTTATTAATTTAATTTATCTGTCTTCAGAAACTTTTACATAACATAATATTACATTTTCAGTTATTATAGTAACACACTATATCTAGTGAAAATGTCAAGACAATTGAAGAAACACACAAACAGGATTGAACAAGTTTTATTGCACATAAAAAACTTATTTTCGTTTACTGAATAAAATCATTTTTTTAAAAGAAAAACTACATTGCATAGTAATTGTATTAGCACCTTTAAAATTAAAATTGTAACAAATTAGACAATTTTTTTAACTGTAGTAAAATTTCAGTCTTTTACAAGAAGAAATAAACAGAAAGACAATGCCATTAAGGATACTAAAATTTGTAATTCTTACAACAGCACGTTACGTTTCACAAAAACATCGATTTGTACAATTAATATTAAACCACTCAAAGAAATACACTTGCTACAATATCAAATATTATACACACACAAATTATTTACAATCGTTTTTTTCTATTATTGTACATTTATAATAACATTATTTTGGATAATAATTATTATTTTCCAATGTATAAGATCATTTTTTTTAAACTCACATTAATTAATGAAGTGAGTTTTGTTAAATTTTTGTCTTGAAGACCTACATGCCCTTCATGACAAACTAATTTCCCTAGTACTCAAAATACACATTTAAGGTGTCCTGATAATTGCTAGACTTCTGTTTTGATTAAAAGGCAACTGTTTAAATAGCCTCATATAATAGGAAATATTACAATTTAGTAGGATATTTATTTTAATTTACTGTAAATTATAGTTACCTATATATTGCGTGAATATTTCAGTCATGTGACTTAATTTGGTCTTCTGCTCAAGATGAATTTCGGGGCCGTAGTCCCATCATCAGTTGGAAATTAGATCACTCCGTTGGAGGTCGTTATACAATATAAAAACACAAACACAATACATAAAAGACACTATACACGCACAAATACAAAAATATTGACGGCCCTCATTCGTGAGGGTTAACTAGACAGCGCTTCCTTGTCTATCACGCGTGACACTCAGATAGATGTATAACGACCTCCAACGGAGTGATCTGATTTCCAACTGATGATGGGACTACGGCCCCGAAATGCGTCTTGAGCAGAAGACCAAATCAAGTCACATGACGGAAAAATTCACGTAAATATAGGTAACTATAATTTACAGTAAATTTATTTATTGAAGTGACTTGGATACTATTAATATGGAATTTAGATATTTATTTATCATCATTTGTAATTATCGATAGTAAAACTATTATTGTGGCTGCTTAAATTAGTTTTTGAGAATAATTTTACTGATGGTTGGTAAATGAATGAAATAAGAAATGTTTAATGCCTTTTGAATCAAAACCGACTGTCCGGTGTTGCCATGTTGAACTGCTTGTCCATTAGAGAAAACCACTTTCTTTCCTGTTTGACAGGGTAATACTTCTCACTTGTTAGAAAACAATCATGTTAAATAAATTAATTGTTGCCTATTAGTTTACAGCATGACAGTGGGATTTTTAGGTATACATATGATTCTCTCTCTGTGATAACCTACAGCTTTGTTTAACATACATTTACAACTCAAGAATCCCTATCTACATTGAGATACAATTTAAAATTTTTGCTTTGTACATATTTTTTAAAAATTAACAAAATCGTATGATTGAAAATAGTAACAATTTCAAAAACACTAAATTTGTATTAAAAAAATACATTCTACAGCAAAATTCATAAGTTTTTTTTTTATAGCTATCTTGTGTAATGTTATTATCTCTAATTTGGCTATTAAATTCCTTCTTTTTTTTTAAAGCCAGAGTTATGCTAATTGCCTGATGAATGTCTTATGCAGATAACTTTTCTTAAGTTTATTTTTGAATTGTTCTCTATTAAATTGTATACTTAAAAGCTTAACTGCACATTTTTTTCATAATTAATGCATATTACAAAATGTTTACAAAATTTATTCACATTTATTCAAATACAGTTTATACTTACATACATAAAATTATACTTAAAAAAAAATAAATAAATGTTGATATTTATAAAAGTATTTCATCTATGTTTAGCCTTAACGGCAAAAATATATTGTTGCATCGAACTGACGATGTTCAATAACGTTGGGTTTACATAAGAATTATAGTAAAATAACATCTAATTTTTCACAAAACCTAGTACTACATTTTTTTAAATAAAAATTGATGTCACGAACAATGTGTTTTAATTAGCTGCCAGAACCACTCCATCCATGCCCTTTACCAGCCTCTCATCAAGTTAATACACTTTTTTGTCCTTTGTTTAACCCTTATTGCTACAGTGTGTAAGTCCATGGTTATCTAAAATTCAATGATTTATAAGTTTTGAGAGCATTTAATTTTCTATAAGTTTAAAACGAACTGACAAAGGTGAAGTAGTAAAACATATATAAAAACATAGTCAATAAATGATGCCTACACAACAAATACTTTAAAAAATTTTTTTGACAGATAAGGCACATTCTACTCACTGCATGCCTTAAAAAGCCTAACAGTATTTTATGATGGAAAATAATATTACTGTTGAATGCAGACATATGTTATACTTTAGCTGTTCTAGCTTTGTAATTAAATCTTAAGCAAAACCGAAGAAATGGCAAAAGGAAAGCGATAGCAGGGTTGGAGGAAATCATTCTTTATGAAGCAACTTTTCTTATTAAGCTTACAAAAATGTTGAAACACTTTATTATTAGCGAATTTTCATAGGAAAAATGAGCTATTGTAGCGACCCTTATGGTAAGACCTAAGGTCGGGAGTAGTAAATGAGCACATTTTTAGCGAATTTCCATAGGAAAAATGAGCTATTGCAGTGGCCCTTATGGTAAGACCCAAGGTCGGGAGTAGCAAATGAGCACCGATCATGGTCCCTAGAACACGTTTTTGGGTGTCATTAAAATTCATATATATATGTTCGCACTCTAGCGGCCGCATTTTAAGTCCGATTTGGTTCAAATTTGGTACACATGTTGGTTGTCTACGTCGCTCGGACGAGTTCGTTAGCCAAAAAAATCCAACAACCGGAAGTACGTTTTTTGACCGGAAGTAACTATTTTTTGACATTTTTACTACGAGAATGAAATTTTTTTAGAGTGTTTTCTAAAAATATAAATGTAGGATGTTATTCTGCACATTTTATTTTTTAACGCGACCTTATAGCTCGCTTGGTTCCCCCAAAATCGATCAAAACGTAAAATACCATAAAAGTACCCGGTTCAAAGCCATGTGGTGGATTTCACCGTGGGGTTGGCGTGCGAAGCACGCAATGCATTGTGTATTGAAGCTACTCCCAATACGGGGGTTGGCGTGCGAAGCACGCAATGCTTTCTGTGTTAAAGAAACTCCCAATTTTCGGAATGGCGTGCGAAGCACGCGATGCTTTGAATATTGAAGACACTCCCAATATGCGGATTGGCGTGCGAAGCATTTTGCAGCTATTCAGCACCGTCGTGAGCAGACTTATTTCCCAAATTGTTTGTTGAATCCCTAAAACATAGGCCTATAAATTAAATTTTGGAAATTTGCTCAACTCACGTCAGCGGTCCAGCTGCGTGGTCGAATTATTTTGGGTGTCATTAAAAATTATATATGTGTTCACACTCTAGCGGCAGTTTTTTTTAAGTCCGATTTGGTCCAAATTCGGTACACACGTTAGTTGTCTACGATGCTCGGACGAGTTCGTTAGCCGAAAAATCCAACAACCGGAAGCACGTTTTTTGACCGGAAGCATTGTATTTGGATAACCTAATAGAACTCCGATCCAATGCAATATTTTGTTCCACTGGAAATTCGACTTTTTTGGCGCTATCTATTGGGGAAACGAAGGAAGCTGG
>JAGFPH010002244.1:0-10066 GCA_018207615.1 Philaenus spumarius
AAAATCCCCATAAGAAATACATACTAGTGTAATACATTTATTGATTAAATATATATTTGTTAGTATTTAACTTTGATTTTTTTATCCGTGCAAAGCCGGGTCGGGCCAGCTAGTTATATAAATTATAACTGTGCCCAGTTTTAGGCTCCAAAGCAGTGGAATTTGTATTTAACACATTTTTAATATGTTATATCTCCATTATATGCTATCTTTTTTAGAGTAGAGAGTAGAGGTTCAGTTTGGGAGGATGGTTTTTTGAGGGAAACATTCTTTTCACTAAAGTTCGGATTCATTATAGTTGTGTTATGGTTTTAGTTGCGTTATGGTTTTAGTTGCATTCGCGTATAGGCACTGTGGAAATGCAGCACCCCCTAATAACACGTGATATTATCCGTAACATCTAATATAATGGGTCTTTTCCCCTTTAATTCTTTCTTTATTAGTACAATATATAATATTTACACTTAATGTCAGTAGTCTTCCTCCAGTTTATGAAAATATATACATCTTTGTATGGAACTCTGTGCGCTTTGCAGTTTCAGATGCGTGAAATTTGATGTGCTCATGCGCACATATGAAGCTGCACACGAGAGTGAGAGCAAGAGAAAATTGTGTGAAGTTACATAATTTTGAATTATTTAAACATAGAGCCACAACATTTAAGCAGTAAAATTCCCACTATTTTTTAATTCTTTAGGAAACATCCGTCTTAAGAGAAATTTTAACGTAATGCATACATATAAAATCGAGTAGATCACAAATTATGGGAATGTACTACGTCACGTTAACTATAATTTATTATGTTATACCTTATTAGTTTTACCGTACTTGAATACGAAAATGTTTACATAAAATAAAACCAACACAATTAAACAAAAAACAAGTTAGAAAGGTCCTTCGGGTAAAGGGATCGTATACCTGAGAAGAACAGTTAGATGTGATGGATGTGTAGTTTCCGTTAATTATTACATATCATTTAATTTGTCTGAATTCAGTACTGAGTTCAGTACTTCTCGGAATATAATCATTGTTATACTGGTGATAAGTAAAAATCCAGATATTGAACATAATTTATGATTATAATTAAAATATTGAGCGCCAAACCTATTTTTCTTCTGTATAAAAGTTGTGATATGAATTAAACTCTGACTGTAGTTTTATTGTAATAGATTCATTACTTATCAGTTTATTAATGTTAATTTTATTAAATATTTAATTAAAGCCTAAAAGTTTTTATTTGTAAATAATTTTGCCATTCAATAAAATTACTGAAATATATATCTGTAAAATTCAATCAGCCCAATTCTTGGTTATCAAGTTGAAAGTGGAAACCATCTTTGTTTTACGAGTGTAGTTTCTTACACTCAGTACGGTACCAACATTATTATTAAAATGTTTTTTTAAATTTTATTTTGAATTGTTTTAACGTTTCCCTAAAAACAAGATATATGATTATAATGCTTTATTGTACTACAAAACTGTTAAATGTCGGTTCTTTCTCTGCAATAGGCAGTTAAAAAAATCTATCGCCAGATTGGGACTCATATAACAAGCAGAAAGTATTTTAATAATTTAAACTAACCCTATATTATTCACTAATCTCTTATTCCAAATCTAAAAACACCATACATATTGTAAGCATATTAACAATAAATGTAGCCCATCAGTCTATGTTATTTTTTGATACAACCCTTCTTGCTTTTTCCAATGAAAAGTCATTTTTAAATATTAATTTAAGCACAAGCATATTTATTGTTAAATAGTCTTTTAATATGATGTTACAAAAATAATGTGGGAAACATAGGGAATTTTGAGCTAAACGTACTTAGTGTAGCCGAATTTCTGTATTTTCCTCTTTAGTTCTTTAAGTTCTATGAGACGCAAATTAATTATTTATGTAAATTTGTATTTACCATAAAGCAACAACACGAACTTACGTTATGATGGCATCGCTATACGACCTACTAAAATACTCTTGTATAAGTGTCACACTTGAATCACTTGATATTTGAAAAAAAAATAAAAAGGGGCCTTTGTTCAAGAAATGCTATAATCCTTAAAAGTAATTGCCTACAACATAAATCAAATTATAAGAATCTGTATAACTCAAATTGTCTGAAGCAAATAATTAGTCGGCAAACAATTCACAAAAGACTGGAACAAACAAAACGTTTATATGGTCATCTTTGACAGGGTGCTCCATAGAACGCATGCCATAAAAAGCTTTTATGTCTTACTCAAATAATGTCTTTTATTGGGAATAGTGTGAGCCCTGCCTAAAAGAGTTATAAACTAATTTAAAAATTTTCTTAAAATATCCAACAGCAAAAGAATATTTTGACAATGGTCGTAATTGTTTTAAACGCTAAAATAAATTCAACATTTCATTTTTACATCAATTAGAATTTTTCTTCATTTTTTTCAATTAGGTAAGTATAAATATCCTTATAAATTAGAAATTAATAAAAACATTAAGTTCTTTCAAAGCATCTTAGATTAAAAATTATAACAGCACAGACAGTTCCATAGAAATTATTCTTTCCGAGGAAAGACTCAATACTATGGGCATATTTTACAAACGTATATAGATCAACGAGAGTTAATAAAATTTACACCAGAGATCCACAACGATGCGCATATTTTACAAAAGTATATAGATCAACAAGAGTTATTGAAATTTACACCAGGGAGCAACTACAATGCGTATATTTTACAAACGTATATAGATCAACAAGAGTTCATGAAATTTACACGAAGGAGCCACTACGATGCGTATATTTTACAAATGTATACAGATCAACTTGAGATATGATATTTTCCAACAGAGAGCCACTTGCATGTGTATTTTTTCAGCGATCAACTTAAGAAGCGAAACCGGGAATATATATATATATATATATATGTGTGTGTGTGTGTAAATGTGTTCGCACTCTAGCGGCCGCATTTTAAGTCCGATTTGGTTCAAATTTGGTACACATGTTGGTTGTCTACGTCGCTCGGACGAGTTCGTTAGCCAGAAACATCCAACAATCGGAAGCACGTTTTTTGACCGGAAGTAACTATTTTTTTAGATGTTTCCCAAGAGAATGAATTTGTTTTTGAGTTTTTCTACAAATATAAATGTAGGATATATTCTGCTTATTTTGGTTTTCTAGCGACCTTATAGCTCGCTTGGCTCCCCCAAAATCGATCAAAACGAAATACCATAGAAGTACCATGTTCAAAGCCATGTATTGGGGTCTACCGTGGGGTTGGAGTGCGAAGCACGCAATTCTTTGTGTATTGAAGATACTCCCAATATGCAGAATGACGTGCGAACCATTTTTCAGCTTTTCAACACCGTCATGAATAGACCTATTTCCCAAATAATTGTTGGTTGAAACCCTAAAACATAGGCCTATAAACTTAATTTTGGAAATTTGCTCAACTAACGTCAGCGGTTCAGTTGCGTGGTCGAATTATTTAACTTAGTTATTACTTATTTACGTAATACAAAAATAAGGTGTTTAGAAATGAATTTGATTGTTTTGTTTATAAATGACTTTACTATAGTTTAGGCAGGACTTATTTTATATTTTATTTTTGTACAAGTGGCACACCAGTAATTGGGGTTTCAACTTGTTGGGGTTGCTTTTGCAACTGCCTCATTTATTTTTTGTTTGTAAAATTGTAAATAGCAAATTGCATGTTTTGCAATAAAAATGTATTCTATTCTTTGATTTAAAAAATAATCACAAACTGTAAACATTGCAGAAAAATGAATAATATAATATAATAATATATTTAAAAAAATAATATAAGGAATATGTCAGGTGTCAGGTGCCATTAAAGTGTTTAACTTAGTAAATGAAACATGTTAAGAAAATAAATATCATTATTTTAAAATGCTAAATTTAAACTAACTTTGTTTTGATCCCAAGAAGAAGTAAGAAATATCTAATGAATAATTCAAATGCTTTCTATTCACAGTAACTGAAATACAAATCATCAAGTTGTCATTGATAGTCTATATTGAATTAAATTCGACTAAATAAAATTTAGGAAGACATTCTTCATGCTAATACTGTTTAGGCGAGAAAAGTAACTTAATACATTCTATAACTAACTAGAACTAAATAAATAAATTTAGACTTATAGCAGATAAATATTTAAAACAAGGTAGGCCTACTTTATTCAGATGAAATAAATCTTACACTTAAAAAGTTTATATTTCTCAAAAAACTTATTTTAAAATCGATATTTGACACATGGCTGCTAATCATCTAATCAACAGACTATTAACATACTTTCTAAATCCCCATTTGACTTCAGATGGAATTCGCTAGAATATAAATATTTTACTAGTCTGGGATGTGTATTCGGTAGTATCCATGGCAACGAATATTGAGGAATAAAATAAACAAATAATTAATTTCAGTGAGGTATTATACCATCAGAACTTTTGCAAAGTTAGTTTATATAGTGAATCTTTAAACGTACCTTTACCATCACAGACTAACTAAATAATTTCAGGTTTAATTTTTATACTATACCAGTAAGCTGTAAACCGCAAATCAAATTAAAAAAAAAAAATTACTCTAATATACTTTGTTGTACCTACAGAAAAGCGTTAATACAGAAACTATTCCAAACTTTAAAAAAATAACAATAGCAATACACTAAGTTTCACACACATACGTTTAATGATCATACGTTTAGTGATCAAACGCGTTTCAACGAGAAAGACGTCATCCTCATAACTCATAACAGTTATACGTTTTTAGTTGTAATTCATGTATTACTGAGGATGACAACTTTCTCGTTGAAAAGCGTTTGATCACTAAACGTATGATAATTACACGTATGTGTGTGAGAATTAGTGTACTGTTATTTTTTTTTAAATCCTTTTCACTGGTCAAGCTCAAAATTTATTATTCCACACTAATTGCCGAAAGCCACTTTGCCTAAATATTGTATTGTATAACAAACTTGTGACTTTAATACGTTCACTGCTAAGGACTGTAGAGTTTGTAGAAACATAAATCTAAATCAGGTAACTTTTGAATTCGCGCGCCAAGACCAATTCATGTTGGCAACATTGTAGGTAAGACCAGTCTGCCACTCTCAACAGCTGTTAGCTGCCTGGCTAGGTAGTAAGCCGGTCGTTCTTGCTTATTCATTCTTCTGCAGTAGCCTTGACTATGTAATGTAAAAGTGACAACACGATCAACTCTTAGACTAAACCGAAGCTATTTAAATGTAATACCGACTTGGTAAAATTAACCATCAGTAAGCAAGTTTTATTAATATGCGTTCGTGAGTTGTTTAAAGTTATTATTGTGAAGTGTTTTTTATGGCGTTTCAAGGCAAACTGTCCGACCTTGTCTAAGGCCTATTTCGTTACAAAACATGTCTACCGGCTAAGATATCCATCTATCTTCTACCAGGTAAAGTTCAAACCTAAATTACACCCTGAGTTAGCTATAATAATATGTATTGTGTGAATTTAACTGTAACATTTATCTACACTTGCAGAGTAAATGTATGTCATAACTTAACTTCATTTTTTCATAGCCTATATTTTACATAGCCTATCTGTTTTACTTTACGTAGTAACAAGCCTTAAACTGTTTGCATTATAAGATTTAGAAGCCTTTTTAAGCCTTATAAAGGTGTAATAGTGTGTATTCAAAGCTCTGTTTTAAATATTTCTTTGTAAGCCTATAAATACAATACAGTTCTATACACGAGGTTAAATTACAGTTTCATACATGAAATAGTTATGCAACTTTATACATGTTTTTAGCCATGTACTAAAACATGTGTTTTTTTTCTTATAGTGAACATCACTGGTTTAAGTATCACATGGGTTTAACATCCTACAAGTTTTGTCTTCCATCTTCGAACAATAACAACCAGCTATTATGAAAACATTTCTGAGTGTTGCTAGAATTTTGAACTGTCTGTTACTTTAAAAATGATATCAAATTAATAAAGGCTTACATAGTTGAAAAAGGCTAAAATAATATTTTTTTTTATAATAATAATTGGGAGGTGCAGCTATAGCATATTTCGGACCTTAGCCCTAAGGGCTGCACATTAGAAAAATTTACATACCTTTTTTTATAGAGAGACGTCTCATAATTTTTTTTTATTAATAAATTTTTACCTAGTATTAATTTTGGCCATAGATATAAAATTATTATCAAATCCATGGTGAATGTATTCAATTTTGTAAATTTGTAAACACTACTAGTTCGTAATTTTGTATTTTTTTATTGTAATTTTATTTTGGGGAGGGTTTTTCTTTTTGAACATAATTAATTAATATATATATTGTAAATATTTTCTTTGAAAATCAATTGTACTTAAGGGCATGTCAATTTAAGATTTTTATTATTTAAGGGCGTATAATCTTTTTGTATTTGAATCTAAAATAATATTTTAATAAACAAATTGTTTATTAAGTGAATTGTATTTGTTTAGCATTTCCTGTGAATAGCTAATTCAGGTGTTTCTTGAAAAACTTTCCAAAATAAGGTAAGGCTACAGATTATTATCCTAAGAAGGATTTGTCATCCTTGTTCTCCCTTATGCATGTACCACCCCATTTTTGACTCAGTACGCTTTCCATTTTGTTTGTTCCCTTTGAGGATGGTACAGGACGCACATGTGAGCTTAACACTGAACACTATGAGAAGCAGCCGACGCACAGTGCATTTCGTGCTTCGCACGCCAAACCCCATTTTGGGAGTGTTTTCAATACACAGGGCATTGCGTGCTTCGCACGCCATTTTTAGGTACATGTGCTATAAATGCACATGTGCGTCCGCTTTAAAATATTAATGATTTACAACGTACTATAGAGCAATCTCTTTGCGAGTGAATTTTTCTGTAACACTTTTACTCTATAATAGCTGCAGAATAAATTAAGATCACCTACTCGAAGAAATAGACTATCTTTTTTGTCTGGCCTAGGTGATATAACTGGTTGTCTAATATTTAGCTGTCCAAATATTTCGACCAAAAATTTATTCAAAATTAACCTTCCAGTAATCGTAATTAAGCTCAGTTTAGAACACAAGAAATTCATTTTACTTATTATCCACCTCAAGGTAATGAGAACAGTGGAGCTGACCTTGTAAATAACTTTACTTCTGCTTTGGTATTTTGATAACGCAACACTTTGATTATAATTAAAACACTAGGAACTATGGTACTGGAATATGCAAACAATAGGTAAGTGAAAACTAAAACTTGTTTATAATGTAAAATAATAATTAACAATTTATTCAAAACTAAAAAAACACAAATAAAAATATTCTCTCTTTGTTGGTACCTTCATAACGAATACACTTTTTAACCAAATAAATTCAACTTTAATTCTTCTTAATTAATTAATAATAAAGACAGAACAAATTTACTATTTTAATTGATTTTAATTATTTAAATGAATTATCTTTATTTTATTTTTCGTTTATGAAATTTAATTATTCAATTTATTTTATTACTTGAATTTAATTAATTTTATACAATTTATTAATTACGACTTTTATTTTAAAATTTACAACAAGAAAACAATCTATTTATAATCCTATCTAACCCAGTATATAATAAATTTAATTGAAGCTAATCAGGCAAATTTATAGGGGAAAGTATCGTAAGTACAGTTTTCACAGACCTTTTAGCGACCTTTTAACGGTGCTGATGTTGTTTGGATGCCTGCAGGTTGGCTAGCAGGGTTGAGTTGCTCTCGTTACTAAAGTCTACTGGTCTACTGCAGTTGTACGGCGTGTCGTGATCTTGTAGTTGTGTTGATTTTAAACTTGTACTTGGCTGAATTACAGGTGATTGATGGTTAGAGATGTCTTCCTGATGTCCGGGATTTGCTCGTTCCGTTCCAGCGTTGTTAAAAATTTATGTCCTGTAGGCTCGCCAGTCTAGTTCCTGAAGTTCCAATAATGAAGTCGATTTACTACTTCATTGAAGTCCTCGTCGTTTCAATATTATTTGACTAATATTGATCAATGATGAACATCGCAACTTCTACACTAGTGATCTGTATTAACTTGTAGTAAAAACAGATAATTTATAACTGATATCAATTTTTCATTTATGTTAAACGTAGTCAAATTTTCTAAGTGCAATTTATCTAAGAGAGTACAGATTTTAAAGTTCAGAGTGACGAGTACAATTTTGCTAATGTATGAATATTAAGAAAAGAGTTTTAATAATGAGTGAGTTTTAATAATGAGTCCCAGGACATCGTGTCCCGCGCTTATATAGTGTCCATTTCCACTAGATCTGTTACCAACCTTAAGTAACATACACTACATTTTTCTTATTCATTAACTTAGATTTTTCCGGGGTTTTTCTTCTCCAGATAGTTTCCCTTAATTTTCCATAAATTATCCAGGTTATTTTTATTATTCTATTGTACTTTTTATCTACTTTATTCTATTGTTTTCGTTATTCACTTCACTATTAGGCTGGTATTGCCATATCTCGTTTCTGATTGACCGTTCATTCCGCGCCCTTTCTAGCCTGTTATCTCTGTATAACCACTATTATTGCTGACCTTCTTTTGTCTAACTCCTTTCGCCGTTGTTATTTTTTCCCGCTAGTTAGCTTTTCAGGTTCCTTGAATTTTCCTCTTCTTTTACGAATTCGAGTGGTGTTCGTACGACTTCGCGATCTCGCGCGAGGCCGACACGTGCCTTTCTCGTTACGTTTTCCGGGAAAGTTTTCCAGTTTTTCCAACTCGCGATTTTCTTTTCTTCTATTCTGTAGTTCTTTGTGAAATTAGGTACTAGCCGCCATTTTGTGAATTTTCCTTTGTTTTTCTTGGAGTTATGAGACTTATAAAAGTTAAGATTTTTCAGTTTTTTGATTTAACTAATTTCCCGAAATTTATTTGGTATACTGGGTTGTACATACGTTATTATACTCTACTACTTTAACTTTAATTATTATAATCTTTAAAACTTAAATTTTCTTATTTATTTTGAGTCTAAGGTGTGAAAACTCTCACCTTTTTTCTATAAAAATATTTAAACTTTTCTTTGATTTTCCTATAAAACTTTCCTTTTACAAATACTTGTTACGATTAAATTGTAATTAACTTTATTTCTTTTATAATTAAATGATAATTAACCTTAACGATTTTAACTAACTTCTATAATATTGAAAATTCGTTATTTTCTTATTCCACCTTTGTTTTAGGTCTATTCTTTAATAAACCAAAAACACCTTTCTTTCTGGCTTTTGAGGAAATTTGAAATTTTCCCTTAACTTTAGACTTGAATTATTAATTATTATTATTACTTTACTTTAGTAAGAATTATTTAATATTACGATTTGGGAATTACATGGCTGACACACCCGTGTTTAGCGTAATGTGTTTAGTTTAGAAAACCCCAAATACATAATATTCCTGTATCCTGGTATTCCTGAAGAAATCATTAATTAGAGGATAAGTTGTTTTTGCATTTCTGGACAAGTCAGGGTTCAACAGTCGCTTCCGTATATAACGCCCCGCTCGTCCCAACTTGTTGAAGGTTGCACTACATACGATCAAGATTGCATGCTGACCTAAAAATATCGCTTTTTACAAAATTTTAGTAAAAATTGAAATTTCGGGAACTACACGGGTCCTGCCCGTTGTATATTATTACGTATAAAGGTTAAAAATAAAAAAATAAAGTTATTTTTACTCTTTTAGGCTATAAATATAAAAAATAAAAGGTCAGCTCCTAGCCTAGGAAATACGAAATTTGCTTAGCAGTGAACGTGTTAATAATAAATACAATACAAAATAAAGGTGATTATTTTACAGAGCCTATATACCCCTTCAAGTATTTTGTCCCTTTTAAGACAAGTACTATAGATAAAATTACCTTAACAATATAAAAATTAATGTAAACTTACTTATTAAATCACCTGGTACATTCGTGTATGGCAAGTTAGATGTCTAGAATTAATTACGACGTGGAGATTAGTGAAATTAATTAAAATTAATAATTAATTAAATAATTAATTAGAATAATTAATGAATTTACGTCCATGTGTGTTAATATAAAAACAACCT